>JASAMV010009095.1:0-19479 GCA_030248065.1 Rhynchonema sp. JSB1_4
ACCCACGGTAAGCACCAAACAAATCAACCAGTATGGTTGGCACTGTTTATTCGCACCGATTCATTTGAGATAAACGGCACGTTTTGACCTGCGATTTCATTTCGATGCATAACCCCACTTTCTCTTTCTTTGCATTTAGCGATTGATTTTATTAAGATTGTGGACGCGCTGGCCGGTGGTCATGCGTACGTTGACTGATATTTGAAACGTTTTACACAAAACCCGCCGTTGAAAATTGAAATCTAAGAAGACAGCATACTGTGAGTTCACAAGGGCAAAAATCTACACTGGGTTGTGTGCTACTATGTAGTTTTTAACTTGTGGTGCCATCGTACCGTCCAACACTTCGTCGCTTCGCGTAACATTTAGCAGCTAAGCATGTGTGAAATCAAAAACATTCCTATAAACATTGTAGTTTATCCTGCTTTCTTAACCCGTTGATGTGATTCTAGCCCTTACTATACTTCGTTCTCTGAGGGAACAGAGAGCAAATCGTCACAAGCTGATTGGCTTCGTCTTATCGGGCTCTGTCTGATTCTCACAAGACGAGCCAATCAGCTTGTGAGAATCTGTTCTCTGTTCTCTGAGAGAACCAAGTATAAGTTAGGGCTTTTCAAATACGGAACATTCGTCAAAAATGACCATGGCGAGGTAGGAATTAAGCAGAAATGCACGAGTAGCAACCAAGACAACATAGGTAAGTGTACGGACATCATTCGATCTCATTCGGATCCATCACCAATCTGCCACGTTGTCTGTGCGACTGCAGCACCTCCTCTAGAGCTTGGCCCAACGAATGCCGTCTTAGATCTGAAGATACAAAAAAGCAACTTCTTTTTTTTGCCGTAGGTTGGTCAGGTCGTGATATGCAGGTTTTCACAGGCCATGTGGTGTTAATGCCGAAACGGGAAACTTTTTTGCCCAACGAACGTTACGCTTACTTCGATCTAATATGGTGTGGCAATGAGATGCCGGATACGTAGGTATGCTTCATATGAATTATTGCGCGAGTTAAACCTGAACTGCATTTGAAAACGGTGCTTATTCAGCACATTGAAATACATACATGTACACAGGCCCGCTTGACTTGCGTGTTTCCATGCTGCATGCAAGCTGTTCTTCGACTACAGTATGCCAATCCGGGTTTCAAATTTCTCAGGTATCGAGCTTTTTTGTAGGATGTTTCATTAGGAAGCACATACTAATTTTATGCCCTCATTTTCTTTGTTTGTCGTATTGTAGGCATACCTACATACACTACATGTATCTTTGTTGTTTCCAATTTGCTAAGAGCTCCACCAGATAGAAAAAATTATGTTTCGGGTTTCGGGTCTACGGGTCGGTAAAAAAAACCCGAAACCCGAAACAAGCATGATAATCGAAAATGTTTCGACTGTTTTGTTCACTTCAGCTACAAGTGGCTTGGGCACCCGAAACATGGGCATAGAAAAAATTTATGTTTCGGGTTTCGGGTCTATCTGGTGGAGCCCTAAGCTACATAGTTGGCTAAACCACGCTTAAAACTCGCTTGTTGCTTCAACTGAAGGCAAAGCCAAGTCAAAATGCATGACCGAATTAAACAACAACGTGCTGTTCGAGTGGTGGCCGGGCAATTGAGCAAAGCACATTTGAGCAAGACCACTATGAGCAGGTGGAAAAGTGCAGGGCCAAAGAGCAGAACACTTATTTTGTTCCAATGGCTTAGGCCTAGGCTGATTTTGGTATCAGGCTTAGGCTTAGGCTTAAGGTGTCTTTTGGTGTCTTCTACTAATAGATAATATTAATCTGTCACAACTTTCCATTTTTATAATTAAGCTTACACTTAAGATTAATTTGGTGTTTGGGCTTAGGCTTAGGCTTAGGCCTATTCGTTTTTAGGTTCTGCCCTTATGGACTCGGCTCTTTTTCACTTGTTCGAGGTGGTCTTGCTCAAATGTGCTTTGCTCAATTGCCCGTCCGCCGTTCGAGTGCCCGTTTCAACCCGGTTTCACAGGCGGGATGGGTGCTCCAGGTTATCGACCACGCCCAAATGCACCATTTGGCCACGTGACCCCAAAAAGTCACTCACACGAGATCTCCTCTTTCTCATTCGGGTCGGCATAGTCAGTTCGTATAATTGTCCATTGTCCAAAACAGGCATCAACGGTGGCCATGCCGCAAAGCAGAGTAATCATGATCAACACTAATGTTGATGAGCGCATCTTGTGTTAATCGGGTGCTGGTCAGAAAACAGGCAATGAGGTCTGAAAGCTGCCTCCTCGATTTTCAAGAGCACAAGAGCTGCAAAATTAACTGGGCACATCCTATCTTTTTCAACACAAAGGTTACGTCCGGTGTTCAATTAGAACTACACCGACTATGACGCATAAATTTATGCCCGCGAAAATTCATGCCTAATGAATCTAAGTGTTGACAGACATATTCTTCGGAGAAGCAAATCTGATGAATAAAAAGTGAATGATGTTTTGTTCAAGGCAATTCGTAATACTCTTTGACAGGCCTATTGTTTTGTTGTATTTATCTTTCGGTCAAAACGATTAACTGACGATAAAAAATGCGGCCGTGATATTACGTGCATGAGCAGACAACTTTATGATACATAGTACAGCTATGCGTATCGGACGTACGCCGTAAAACTTTCACCCGTGATTTTTGTCGGCAAATGTGTACACAGATGGTTGTCACAGTTTGATTTTAAAGATTTTAGTCATGTGATAAGGTTGATTCAAATGCTCAGCGATGTGCGAAAAACTTTGATAATAAAACCATCGAAAAGTCGCATGAAACAATGTGTGATGGAATAATAATTGAGCAAGATACAGTACGCATAGGACAGTATGTAACAAATGAATGGTCGAGGCGCGTCAACATGGAGCAGACTCAAAGCCGTTGATTTTGTTCGGACATGCAGCTTCGAAGCTGGCTGCGAAAAACAACGCATGCAGACAAGACAACGAGGTTCTTATACAGTTTATGAACAAGATTCCAAACAGCTTTCATTTTATCGCCCTCCGCACATATACAGTACACCGCCACCAGTGGTCAAGTCATTAGCACGAAAATCTGTCGCACGGAATCCTGCTATGCCCACCGCACGCACTATTTTAACTGATATAAACGTACTCAAACCGGAGTCTGTTACTTAAAGCCACCCCCCGTACAGAGCACTCTGGGGCTTTGCGCTGAAATATTTTTTCCATTTAAAGCCCCGGTGCCTCTGATCAGATGTATGTTTTCCACGACATGTCCAAAATTATCAATAGCAAACATGTCAAAATCGATCAAGTATGTACATCAACGACTAAAATAGTATTGCGCTTTTACGTTATTTTTCGGAGGATTCATAATGTTTGACAGAAGATGGCTATATCTCCGCGTTGAAACGTGATCGACGAACGACAATTTGCTGTTCTGACCAGTTTACTAATTACTGTTCTGACTATGTAAGGTACACATGTAATAAAAGCGACAATTTGTCCACAAAAAGCGCCCGAGGACTGCTGGTGGAAACGTTTCTGCTTGATTCCGGTGGCATAATTCGATTTTTCTTTTCGATTCGGAGCGCCTATTTTCCTCCAATTTCCACCTAGAACATCCCGTGGCTTTAAGCGTAAAACTCCGGTAGTTCATCCATTTGGTGTCAACGAAATAAAAACGGAATGAACACTTGGGGATTAGCATTCTGAACAAAGCACTATCAGGATTTAAACGAAACAATGAGGTGTACAAATACTAAAATCAAACGTCGGTCGCAGGTAATCTGATTAAACGGCCTCGTGATCGCAGCTGGTCAAGACGTTTGTACATCTCAGACTTCGGTAAGTGGCTCAGTTGCGCCGTTGCGTTAATGTATACCCCTGAAAGTCGAGTAAGGTCATGTATTGCTTTGGCATGCATGCGATTTCCTTAGCTTTTTCAAACAACACCAAACGTTGTTTGAGCAGTCCATGTGCATATGTATTACCGTCACCCAAATAACCAAGCTACACTAGTTTGACATAAACTAATCCGACAGCCCATTGGTGAGCAGAAGTGCGAGGGAATGTTTACAGCTTCGTTTCGCTTGCTCAGTGGTGTGAAGAATCGCACGTTTGGCGTCATCGCCACAAACAGTCAACGAAAGGAACTTGGTGAACCAAGAGAAACAGCTGATCGGTAGGATGAAACATCAACCTTCATCATGCTCTCCCTTTTCGATATGATCGGTTCTGATGACCAACACTCGACCGGGAATGGATAGACAGGTGCCGCCAGTGCAGCCTGCGCCGTGACACGCGGACACCAATCGCGGTGGGACGATCAGCAAAAGCAATAAGTGGAAAGTGATCAGGTTCACAGTCGAAGGCATCCTGTCAAACTCGAATAAATTTTCTTGATATGTTGAATTATTCTTCGGCGGATGCTGCAAAAACGTCGGCGTGGTGAAAAAATGCAGAACTGAATCAGTTCACAACTGCATTGCAATTTCACGGTTAAAAGACACTGGTTTGCGCAATTTTTTTTCAAATGGACCACAAATTAAATACACGCACTTGACGAAAAATGAAAACAAATGAGTGAAACACCCAATCAACGTTATCTCACTATGCCCGAAAAGTGCAGAGCCCATAGGCAGACCAGACCGACAACGTCTCATATTTAGGACGGGAAAGTTGCCAACGGCATGTTTTAAGTGTCTTCCGTTTCGCCGTTTTGTCGGCGATGTCATAATAATCCGTGTGGCGCGCCGCGTTAACGTCCGACTTCATTTTTCACGGATCTCCGGTGTTGGAGAGAGTTCTGATAGTACATCTCCGTAGTCGTCAAGTTATAATTTATCCGGCGTGCACAAACTGGCGGCATTCACGTTTAATCGATTACCGGGGAATTCCGCATTTTATGACGTGATGACATGCACCCAAACCTGTTTCAACGTTCTGCGTGGCATATTGTAATTTGTACATGAAGTGTGGACGTTGCACTTTCGGGTGTGTTTCTAAACTGTTTCCAACGAACAGGTTTTCACGCATTACTTATTCTCAATGCAATTCAAGATGTGAATGTAATTATTCGCAAGTAATTGCATGTGTTTATTGAAGCCAAGCAGGATAAACCGTTTTATACACGTCTTATACAAAACAAAGAGTAACACAAAAAACAGAATAAATTGTCGCAAACAAGAGCGACAACAATTTAGCTTCCGAGAGAAATAAACAAATCGAACAGCTCTTCAAATGGCAGCTTTGATGGACAAAGGCGAACGGGATCACCTTCTTTTATACACAAAATCTTTAAGTGCCCCACAACCAGAAGAATAAACGACAGCAGAATGCAACCGAGAAGCAAAGAATCAACGCACAGTATAGTGTGGTGTCCAAAAGGATGGGAGCACCCACCGTATTTCACATGGTCCCAGCACAAGTTATAGAAAGCAGGTCGACATAAGCGAAATAGTGTCAAGAATGCAAGAGCACGTTAAATGAGCAGCGTTTAGTCAGAACTTACGAATAACAAAACAGAATCTCTGACAAGACTATGATTGCAAGCACTCGATAAACGTTAAGTTGGTTTAGGACACAATAAAAACGGAATTTTCGTGCAGAAATATAAACTTAAAATTCATGGTCTCGTATGGCAAGTTCGATCTTTAAGTACAAAATATATAAAATTCATTGTTTTAGCACTCAGGAATCCTTCAAATGGAGAACACAATCGGAACACAGCGTACAACAGTTTAATTTTGTGCAACAATTACAATAAATTATTTTATGGCTTAAACCCGCGTTCAGTGCGACGTTCGCGCATCGTCAACGCCGTGGTCGGATGAGGCTGAGCTGCCGCCGCCCGCACCTGAGAACGCAACAAGAATTTTGCTTCACCTTGTGCAAATAAAGGAAGGAATGACAAAGGACAGACACTAGATCATTGTCAATGCGGCGGACGGCTAATTGGACCGGGCCGGTTCGGACAGGACCACCTTGAGTAAGAAGAAAGAGCAGTGTCTAAAAGATCAGAATGGAGGCCCAAGCGTAAGTCCAAACGCAATACTGAGCCGAAGTGTAAGGCTAACAACAAAACAACACTCAGCTTATGAACAAAACAAGAGCTCTGCGATCTGGGCTGTGCTCTTTTTCTTGCTCAAGGCGGCAATGCACAATTTTCTGGCCGGGATCAATGCATACTGTATGGAGGTATGTATGTAATTTCACACATGCGAACCTTTCGGAATGTACATGTGTTGGTTCATACGTCGCAGTCGTTCGAACATCTCATCTTTGTCATTGCCGGCAGCTTGTGATCCGACCACCGACCCCGTGCCCTGAGCACCACCACCACCACCGCCTTGACGGTCAGGCGGCGCCGTGTCGAACGCGTCGTTGATGTACATCGTCTTCATGTCGTACTCGTCGTCGTCTTCGTAGTAATACCTGAAGGTCATCAAATAGTTATCGATGCTGTAATGCCGATTCTTGCTAAAAGACAAAATCGATAAAGATAAACGAACCCAATTGATCTCATCCCGTTTGCATTCATCTGCGACGACATGTTTGTGCCGCCGAAGCCCGGTCTGCCGTATGCAAAGTTGTCGTCCTGCTGCCTGCCATCTGGCATGTCGACTGTTGGCGCCATCTTTTCTTCGGTTGCCGAGCCGTCATGCGACGACTTTGAATGAAACCTGAAATAATTTGACGGTTCTGTCTAGGACCACCTTGAAATATTAAAGCATTAGAACAAATTTATCTGCGAACCTGAAGCAAATCATCCAAATAATGATGACAATTAAGATTAGTATCGCGACGACGCCGCCGATGCCACCGGCAATGTAGGCGATCTTCTGTGTTTTTGGCTGGTATCTGAGTTCGCAACGGTCGCCGGCGAAATGCTCCTTGCACTCGCAGGACACATAGCCGACTGGGTTCTTTTTACAGACGCCGTCGTTGAGACAGTATTCAATGCACGCATCTGGAAACGTTTGATTCAATCAGTGACACATGACGAATCCAATCAAAATAAGAGTTGTCCGAATTGGCAATGTACCGTCACACTGCGTTCCATTGCCTCGATAGCCAGGTTTGCATTCACAATGGAACTTGGGCACGTCATTTTCGTCAGGGTCATCGATACAGACGGCGTTCCACGAACAATTATTCTCGCCGGTCTCGCACTGGTTGGTGCTGAAAAATATGGCAGTAAGGTTTGGATCGGTCTTGCGAGGCAGGACCTATCCATACATCGGACGGATCACCGAGTTTGATTTCGCTCATTATGTCGTTATGCCTGATTGATATGGCACAAACCTCTTGCAACAATCGCTAACCTGTAACATTGCCTCGAGGCTATTGCTCCGTGTGTGGCGCCAACTGGCAGTGGCGGCGTGGTGTAGTCGCTGTTGGCACATTTGTTGCACTGCGTCTGCAGTGGCTCTTCCTGGTACGTGCCACGCGGACAGGCCGCACAACGTTTCTCGACCACAACCAGGTACTGGCCGGGCTCGCAGCGGGCTGAAAAGGTTGAATAAACCAGCTCATGATCTTTTTCACCGAGAACGATAAAAAGTGAATCATGTGTGAAGTTGCAAAAATGAATAAGCTGCTGCGATATATTCACTGAGTAAAAACATCGAACAACAATGTTGCACTCACGAATATCACACTGTTGCATCGACGCGGCTCCAGCGGCTTCGGTGGTCATGCCTGCAGGGCACGGTGTGCATGTCTTGTGCACACCACGGGCACGGTAGGACCCCTGGGGACATTTCTCGCACAGCCCAGCCTCGCCGAGAAGGTGCTCGCCGTCAGGGCATTCATCTGACGCAGCGAAAACAATGGTTAATGTCCTCCTGGCACATACAAAGACTACACGCGATATCAAACATGGTGTTGGGATCCTGTCTTGGTCACGTGACTTTTATGAATCAAGGATATTAAGTGGGTTCCTGATGCCACTGATTGCTACCGGCTTAACAGTTGTTCCCCGACTAAGAAATTAACAACCTGGTCTGAAATTAATTAAGTTGGTCGAAATTACTGACTTTAATGTCTTTAACACAAAAATCACACGCGACCAAAGCAATAACTCCGCTCCGATCACCAAGTTTGATACGTGTCAACATGATTCACCATCGCACGTACCCTTGCAGTCCTCCACACTGTCACTGGTGGTCGTCAACGTCGTCTTGCCGACGCCGCACGGTTTGCACATGAACATGCCGGTGTTCGGCTGATAGAATCCGTAACCACAATCCTCGCACTGGTTGGTCATCAAGTTGAAGTAGCGACCACGAGCGCACGACTCCTTGCAGTCGGCTCCATTTGAAGCGACCGAACCGGGACCGGTCGTCGTCATGCCGGACGGACATTGCAGACACCGAGTGGCACCCTTGTCCGGCTGATACTCGCCGATCGGACACATGTGGCACATCTTGTCCACTTTGTTGTAGTACGTGCCGGCCGAGCAGGCGACTGAAATTGTGTGAGTCTAATATATGAATATTTGGACTTGTCAGAAATTTTCAAAAACGTACCGCAAGCCGATTCCACGGGCACCTGTCCATCTGGACAGCTGAGTGAATCCTCGATGTCGAACGAGTTCAGATCCGGTTTGCCGTTCGGCAGAACGTTCTCGAAATTGAATTGGTCCTTCAGCAGAATGTTGTCCTGCAGCACTTCGATCACTGTTGATAGCTCGCCATCACCGTCGTCGTTCTCTGCTTTGCGAACGATCGGATCGCTGAAACATCGGATTTGGAATTTGATTTTGCGATTGAATCTTGAGAACGAGGTTCACTTGATTTGAACAATCGAGATCAAGTTAGAAACTGACCGATTGGCCGGGAATTCGATTCTGGCGGCGTAGTAGCTGTCGGATGAGACCTGACGTTTGGCTCTGGTGACGGTCTCGCCAATACAATTGACGGTCACGTTCAAGCCGACACATTCACCATCATCGGTCCTGAAATCGGATTATAATTGATAGCAACATTTTTTAACCACAAATCAGCTCAAAATCACCAACGTTTGTCCGCACAAACTCCACATCTTGTTCAACTCAGCGATCTTGGCACTCAGCTTCTCCGTTAGCGTCTTACGACCAGCCGAGTTGCAGATGACCGACGTCGGGTAGTCGAGTGCAAGTCGGATGACGCGCATTGATTCGGACATTTCTGGAGTTGGCAGTGTTTTTTTTCATTTTAGCATTTAACATTCATTTTACTAGGGCGCAAAAAATACAATTGACTCACTGGAGCACTGCGGGTATTTGAACACATGTGCGCCCTTGGGTCGCGGTTGCCAGGTTCCGTCCGATCCACAGCTGTAGTACGCGGGCATGTCCATCGGGAAATCGTAGCCATTCTGACAGTGCACCGAGCAGGCTTTGAATCTGAAATTAGTTGTTTTTTAATGGAAATTGAAGATGAATGTTCTTAAACATTACAACCCATTGATCACTTACTGCAAGTTCGGTCCCCACGCATCGCACGTCTGAATGCCGTTGACCGGGTCGGCCACATCCGGACAGAACTCGCGTGACACGTGGATCTTGAAGTGGCAATGGGCCACGTTGCTACTGTTGTCGTATGCGGCATACAGAACGAGGTAGTCGCCCCAGGTGAACACCTGGAAATTGACATTGTTAAAATCGATGATGAACTTGAGAAAAAAAGCAATATAAAAAAACAAAAAATTCCAGACCCTCACCTGTCCGGGTTTGAGATTGTGCTCAACGTAGGACACCTTCATGTTGTCAGTGAACGCAGCGCCATCCCAGGACACGTTGACCTCCTTGAGTGGAGTGACAACGTACAAATCGCCGGGACAGAAGGACGCTTGTGGCGCGCTCTTGTCCTGCGCCTGGATGGCCTGACACGTCTTGCGACTCGCGTCGACAGCACTCGGACACGAGTTGGGACCGCACGTTGAGGGTGTGGCCTGGAGACAATTGGAAAGCGGGTAGGATGCTGTGTGTTTCGTGGAAGAGTGCAATATTGTAAAGGTCCTTAGATAAAAGATGGCTTTGTCTTCGATGTTGTCGTCTGACAGGTTGGCGATCAGATAAAATGCACCTCTCTTGGTCAGGTTTTTGCATGCACGAAACTAGTGGTGCGACTTTTCGACCAGCCAGAATGTTGTTCATTTTTTTAAGTGTGGGAACAACTTTCACGCTGGTCCGGTTTAGTGGCATCACTAAATTTCTTAAAATACAAAAATCACACCTGGTGGGCAGATCGGATTCAATTACGACAGTAACATTCATATCCTAAATTATCCAAACCAGACGTATGTACGCACCACTTCGACTTTGCCGCTGAGTCGATTGTATCCGGTCCATCTGAGCGCGAGTCCTTCGTGCACGACGGCCGCGCCCTGACAACTCTCTACCAGACTCGGTATCTCGACCTGGAAGCTCAACGCCCGACGCCACATGTTCACTCGCGTGATTGAGCCGACGAATTTGGGCTCGTTCGGCGTCTCGCTGAACGGATAGCCGAGCGTGATCCAGGCGCTGGAAGATATTTGGGTGATGTTTCATGTCGTTTTGGGGTTTTTTTGTGCATATTTTAGCCAAAACACTCACTTCATGTCGAGCTCGTGTCCCATGCCGTAGCCCTTGTCAGCGTAGATCTTGACGGCGTTCCAGATCAGCGAATAGCCGCCGGAATCGCCGGTCCAAACGAACGCGATGTGATGCCAGTTGCCTGAAAATCAAGTTGAAATTAATCAGGTTAGAGTATACGTCGGACGTTTATGTAATGTGGCAGCTGATTGGCACAGGTACATACACAACTTCTTGAGTTACATGCAAAAATTGCTGTCGTTGTATCAGACTGGTTTATATGTATAAATAACTATGCCAACCACAAAACCCATAACGGACAGTACAAGTACAGCTGACTGATGTTTCACAAAGTGCTATAAACTCCTACATTGAGTGCAAACACTCAACAGAGCCTCTAAATAACAAAAAACAAAAACCAACCATCATTGATCCTCTGACTGGCGGGCAGCTGCAGCACGAGTGGCGTTTCGTCGTCGAATAGCTCCACCCGTACGCCCTCGCTGCTGATGCGGAGCAATTCGGCCACTTTGTCCGGATAGTGCAGCGCCTGACTGCTGTAGAGCGTGAAGATCGTGCCCCGCGTGCCCGGCGTGTCGAAACGCACCCACATGGCGATCGTCAATGCTTTGGACTGGAACTTGAACGGAACCGACAGACCCGCTTGCGCCGGCAGGATCGGGTCGTAGAAACGCAGATCGAAATCGGTGGAGATCTCTGGAATTGTAGACCATTTTGACAATCATGGCGTTATTTTTTTGCTTGGTTTCGTAGATTTTTGCCTACTTGAAATTGAAATCAACGTATATGTTATGCTTAGAACTCCTTTGCTTCTGAGTCGAAACATTTCTCAGTCAAGCCATAGCTAGTCATAATTGTTTTAACCGCAACAATTAACAATGAAAAATGTTTAATGAGCATGATACATATATTTGTGATTGTTGCTCTTATTGATTTATAGGCTGACTGTAAGCATGCCAAACATATTTGCAGCAAAAACACATCGATGGTAAAACTATACTATGTACAGGAATATTTCACGACAAAGATTCCGAAAATCATGAAGCCCAAACGACTAACTTTTATCACAATTGGCTCCGGTCATATTGAACGGGCATTGACAATAGTGACTGTTGACCTGGTCGATGCAAGTGGCCGAAAGAGGGCACGGTGATGGGCTACAGTCGTCGATGTTGGTCTCGCAGTTCTGACCAGTGAACCCGGCTTTGCACGTGCACTGGTAACCCGATTCGAAGTCCTGGCATTCGGCGTCGTTCTGACAGATGCCCGCCTTGCACGCATCCAGCTCGTATTGACAGCCAACGCCGACGTAGTCTGGAAAGAAATGTGAATGTAATGGAAGAGAAAATATGAAAAACGTCCATCTAGCTAGCGTGGAGGCTGACGGGCAATTGAGCAATCCACATTTCAGCAAGACCACTTTGAGTTTCTTCCTCAAAGTACTGTAGACTTGCCCAAACGTGTTTTGCTCAATTGTCCGGTCACCAGCGTGGAAGAGCTGATTTAAAGTGTGAAAAATGAAAAGAACTGTTTTCTGCAAAGCGTATAACATGACCGGTCTTGAATATGTTTCAACTTAGCCGTAACGCAACTGTGCAAAGCACTTGACGTCAAACATCCGCTTACGTCCCCAGTTTCAAGTCAATCTAATCTGTGAGAGCCACAACACACAAATTAAAAAGCGTCAATTTCGTTTGCCCTGCCCACCTTTCGGGCAAGTGCACTCCATCTTCGAGCCATAATCTCCACACACGCCGCCGTTGTGGCACGGTTCGCCGATGCATCGATTCGGGGCGATTTCGCAATTTTTGCCATCGACACCCGAAGGACAGACGCAAAAGTAGTCGGCGACCAGATTCACACATTTGCCATCGTTTTGGCACGGATTCCGTTCGCAACCGCCCTCCTCCTGCTCGCAACGTTTGCCTTCCCAGCCGGGCGCGCATTTGCAGCTGTAATTGGGGGGACAAAAATGTATTTTGTAGCAATTTGGAATTCAATGTTGAATTGTGGCAGCAAAACGAGCAAGAAAAACAGAAAAATGAGGCCGAATTTTTTTCGCTGGTTCACAGAGGAAATGTGTGTATCACAACCATGTCTGTTGTGCGTTACTGTGCACTACATGAGGCGCATGTCATGCGGGTGTTTTCTTATGTTTCACGCCAGAACGACCTGACGCTATTTTGCACCGAACACTGCTCCCAAACTGAGTTCAAAAACAAACCACGACACCCAAAAACGACAATCCACAAATCAGTTTCAAGAAAAAAACGCAACACACCGTGTGCTACCATACCTGAACTCGGCAATTCCATCGACGCAAGTGCCGTTATTGAGACATGGTGCACTGGCGCATTCATCTATTTCGACGTCGCAATGTTCGCCCGTGAATCCCGGTCGGCAATCGCATTGGAATCCATTCACCAGATCCACACATGTCTGCGTGCCGGGACCACATCGTTTCAGCGTTTCGCATTCGTTGATGTTGTGCTCGCAGTGTGTGCCTTCGAAGCTGAAATGGATAAATTTGTGTGTCAATTTTGTTTTCTTGGGTAGAATGTCAGTTATTTTTTTTATTTTTTGGTTTGGGTAATACGAATCCTTTCTCATTGTGACAAGGAACAGTGGATCATTTTTGTGTATGCTGCCATGCTCGTTGATGCTGATGACAAATCATGTGGGCTGATATTAACTTGAGCCTTTCGTTTATTCGCTGCTTAATCTTGCACACGGGCTTGATAACAGAGCACCATGAATGCTCTAACTATCAGATACAGTAGTTCATTGAGAAGCTTCATCTCCGATACATGACTGTACTGTATGTATAACTGACGATAATCCTAGATAAGGCCACTTTATACTTTGTCTCCTTGCGATACACGCAACGTTTTCTCGCTCGTTGATTGGCTCATGCGCAACCAACAGCGAATCAGCCCCTCGGAAAATGTTGCTTGAACCGCAACGAAACAAAGCATAAAGTGGCACTTACATTCACTTATTTTGCATGTGTATCTATCCGAAGATTAGCCACTCAGACTCAAACACTTCCCAGCGCACAAACGCACCCAAGTCTGCACATGCATCGATAAGTGGCGCCCTTGTTGATGCAGGTGGCCGAGTTACGGCACGGCGAACTGGCACAATGGTCGACCGGGTGCTGGCACAGTTTGCCGTAGTAGCCGGGCGGACATTGGCACATGAACGAATCGATGTCGTCACGGCATGTCGCACCTGCGCATGTCAATTTATATATGTATCATTTTTTGCATTATTTTCTTCCCAGGTGTCAATGGCTAGATCCTCATTGTGTTGCGCAACCTGGCTTAGAAGCCAATGTTACACTGATGAGTCACCAAAGCTTGCTGCTGTGCTGAGAAATATGTAAATAATGTGGATTGTTGGTTCTATTTTGTTGCCACCGCTTTCAATCTAAGTATTTCCACAGACGGGCTCTTCAACGAATCATCGTCAGTGCGAATGCACCCAAATTGGTTTTGTTGCTTCAAAAAACGCACACTAGCTACTCGCGCGTAAAACATAAAAGTCACAAAAAATGATAACAACCAGTCAAATAGCAAGTCGCCCACCATTCTGACACGGCATGCTGCCGCATTCATCGATGTTGATCTCACAGAACTGCCCGGTCCATCCCGGATCACAGATGCACTGTTGTGCGTAGAGACGATCGACGCACATTCCGTGGATGCATGGGTCCTGGTCGCACAGGTTCTGTTTGACGTGACAGCGTTTGCCTGAAAATCAGGGTTAATCAAATTAGTTTTTGCTTCAACTTGTACTGGATAGACTTTCAAGTTCAGATGGGTATTCCGCGACTTTTCAGGCCCAACCTTGGCAGGCCCAGTTTGTCAGGCCCGGCCGATTCAGGTCCTGCATAATTTGACCCATCTATAGGCCTAGGCTTAGGCTCCAGCCGGGCCTGAATCGGCCGGGCCTGAACCCGTGCCCCGGGACTGAACCGTCGCACAATACCAGTTGGGATCCCCAACCGACCAGTGAATCCCGGCGGGCAGGCGCATTCAAAGTCGTTCACCAGATCCGCGCAGGTGGCATTCAACGCACAGGGCTGTTCGGCACAATCGTCAATGTTGACCTCGCACGTCGGTCCCGTCCAACCGGGTAGACAGACGCACTTGAATCTGCCCAGCGACAACGGTTGACAGTCGGCGCCATTCTTGCACGGGAAATCCGTCTTGCATCGATCCACGATCTGACTACAACTGGCGCCGGTGAAGCCCGTGCGACACAGACACTTGGTGGTGCCTAGACCGGGCAGGTCCTGACAGACACCCCCGTTCGGGCATTGGACACCTATACACTCATCAGGACCGAATTGGCATCGGTCACCGGTGTAGTTCTGCTGACAGACACATTTGAATCGGCCGGGTTCGTCCGTGCACTGGGCGTTGTTGAAACACGGCTGCGACGCGCATTCATCCAAATCTCGTTCACACAGCGCACCGTCGAATCCGGGCCGGCATTTGCATTTGATCACGTGATCCCTCACTTCGCATTCACCGCCGTTCGCGCAGACGACTGAATCACAATCGACCGGCTGACACGATTCCGAGGGTCCCGTTCCGGCTGCGACGGTGAACGTGTTCGCTGGGCATTCAATGCATCGTTGCTGGCCGGCGGTGGGTTGGAAGAAATTGATCGGACACGCTGAACAGGGTTTGAGTCCCGTCACCGAGAAGGTGCCCGGATCGCACGGGTGCTTGCAGCCGGACGGGCCAGTTGAGCCGACTTGAGCCGTGAAGGTGCCCGCCTCGCACGCTTCGCACTCGCGGTAACCTCCTCGAATGGGGGGACCGCTGAATGTATGTCTCGGACACTGTTGACACGGGATCATGCCCGTCTTGCTGTACATTCCATTGCCGCACACAGGGAGACATTCGGACATTGCCTGCGAGCCGTCGTGTCCCGTGAACGTGCCCTGCGGGCACGATTTGCACGTGGTCTGACCCGACTGGTCCTGGTAGGATCCGGCAGGGCAGAGGATGCAGGTGTTGTTCATGAAGACCGTACCGATGGGACAGGGTAGACATTCGGGCAGTTTCTTGCCGACCTTATGTCTCAGCACTTCACCATCAGCACAGCCGAACCCTTCGGATACCACAGTTCTTGAGGCATTGATTGTGGGACACCCGACACCCTGGGTGGCAATCGCTTCGCCAGGAATGGCCAGAATTGGGCTGATCGGGGCCGAAGCGCCTGGGATGTTCACATCGAAGATGGTCCGTAGGGTTAGACCACAAAGTTGATAAAAGACGTCCTGCAGGACACTGGGCAGGATTTGGATGGTGTAATTGGCGGTCACCCTGTCGTTAAAGGCGAAAAACTCGACGTTCAGAACTCGGACGAAGACCTGGACCGACGCGGAACATCGCTGGGACAGTGTGGTGTCGAATTGTTCGAAGTAGGTGGACACGATATGGGTGTAGCCCTGGAGACAATCCTGGCCAACGGGCGTGCGCACTGGGTAATGAGCGGTAACGGTCAACTCGTAGCGAGCCGGTTCACTGGCTGAAATGATGTTTAAATTTCCTGGCAATGCAAGTTAAGGGTGGTTTCACGAATGAGCTTTTCAAACACAACAGATCAAGTAGATGATGATGATGACGATGATGTTTCACGTACCAATTGGTACGCACGCGGGTGCAGCAGGACTCGGCTGCCATCCCTTTTGTCTGGTGCACGTGTATTTCGTGTTGATGTTCTGTTTGTCCACAAATTCGTGTCCGGGTGCGCACGAGATGGTGCAGTCAACGGTCTGAAAATGACATCTTTTTTAGAGAAACATCTTTTGTTCGGAAAGTTTATAATGCCCATCGGTGCGGAACCTCTGGTTGCATGAATGAATAATAAATCGGCCATGTTACCTTAAATAAGCACAAATGAAACATCAGCATGCCAGCCAGCCTCAAACATACCGTTCCCCTGGTCACACACGATTTAATGGTGTTCTCCGGTGCCCTCAATGACCAATCCACACAGGGTGCCGGTTTTAGCGCGACTTGGAATCGACATTTATTCGAATTGCCCAATTGATCAGACGAGCGGACTGTAACCGTGACGTGTTGACCAAGACGCAGACGCGTTTGGGAGGGCTCGAAGGTCAACTGAAACGTGTTGAAGAGAGTTTACTTTAGTATTTCTTCGGACTGTGACGATGACCCGGTGCACCATGTCGCAAAAAAAACTGATTCTGAACAACGTGTTCGCTTAATGACCATTTGCTGCAAAGCTTTGCTGTTTCACGGATCGTAAACACAATTTGGAAACTTTACCCAGAGAACAACCCAAAAAAGACAAGGTTTGAAGCGCGCGAATGTTTCACATAAACACTGACCGCGGTGATGTTCGATATGTCCTGCACGATCACATTCACCGATGTTTCATTGAAGTACAGGTCCATCTCCTGTTGCTCGTGTGCCAGTTCAACAGCAAATGAATCAGGACATTTCATCACGGGTGGTTGCGTGTCCGGAATTCTGTAACGTGCGATCTTCTTTTTGATAGTTTCAAGCCGTATACATAGGTGGTTTGAGGAAATATTGAGTTCCAAAGCAAAACGACTTTCGGAAAATTATAAAGTATTCATACCTGAGCATGACCATGCATTGTGCACTGTTGCCCGCCTCGTCAAACGCGGTGTATTTAACGTTCATGTCACGAGTGACGAACATTGGCGGACGGAAACCTGCAATGTGATGTTTCATGTTTAAAATGTTTTTGCGATATTAACCTTCTATCTATATTTGGCACGATATCTTTATGTCTCTTTATTTACTTGGGTCCAAAGCCCTCCGAACCCCAAAACATTCCCACGGCATAACCTTCCGGCTCCACTCTCATCCAGGCAATTTTGCCCGAATTGTCCCGGGCAGTGGGCACCTCAAACATGGCCGGCTCGAGCTGCCCGTACTCATCAGTGGTGATGTACTGAGGAGCAGTTGGACAGTTGGTGAACAACGGCGGGTCGGTATCGCGACATTCCGGCACCGACGAGTTCCAGCCGACCTGAAGATGCAGGGGCACCTCCTGGCTGAGCGATAGCGGAGCGAGACAGCCGTGCATGTCGAATCTGAAAAAAACGTGTGTGTCATGTTTGTGGTTTGTATCTGGGTGTTATTGACTTTAACATTGTGTTATTTTTGTAGTTTTTTTGGCCGTGTCTGTCTTAATGGACATCAATGAGTGTAGTCAAACGCGATAATTTATGCAATCAGTGCAACATTTTCACATGTCTGATTTTACTTTCATGGGGTGGAATTTTCGAAACGGTGCAAATGTCAGTTGGGCGTAAAGGTCGGTGTAAAGTTCGGTCGAAAGCTCGGTCGGCGTAGCTCGGTGTAAACGTGAAACATTGCCTGTTATTAACGTGGAATGTTTCAAGTTTACACCGAGGTCTATCACACAGAGCTGTCGACCGAGCTTTCCACCGACATTTACACCCAACTGACCTTTACATCGTTTGCGATACACACAGCACACCCTAGAAACCGAATCAAAAAATCATCCCATTTCAAAAAATCGACCAATACCGAGATACCGATATACGATTGACTTCAGGAGACCCCCCAAAGTCCCACGAGCGTCTCATAGGATCTAGCAACTCGCTAAAAAGAAACCTAGCCTCAAACACAAAAACCATAACCACTTCTCCCAACAGAGATCCAAATGGGGCATATTGATTTAAAAAAAACTAAAAAAAAAACTTAAAAAAAACGATAAAAAAAAATATCACCCATGCATTGCTATACATGTGTAATCACCGTGAAAGATTGGCGACTCTGCTGATTTACGGGAGTAACTTGTGCGGCTTGAATAAGAAAAACGGTCAGGAGTTGGTGTAAAGCAGAATTGATCATCAACCTGATGCAAGGATTTGTGTCGTATTCAGTCACTCCAAGCAGAATGTATCGAGCGCGCAGTGGTGGGCGCAGTTCGAACTCATGCATTTTGTTGTGATTGCCTGGTTCGGTGTTGAATTCCTGAAATGCAATTTTTCTGTTTTTTCTTGTTCGAGTTTTTGTGACTATTTTGTGTTACACAACCAACTTTTCCTCTGACACACCCAAAAATTAGTGAAATTAGTAACTAGTGATCAAATTTGCCCCAAATTCAACAAACCTTCCACAGAAAAGAGCCAAACATTTAAAAAAGCACCACACTCACGATCGGATAGGTGTCGTAATTCTGACTGAACTGCACTTTATAGAACAGCTGCATTTTCGTGACATGTCCCCTCATATGGCCAGCCCCGGCCACGCCGGCCAATCGCAGCATGGTCAACGTGTAGATGCGTTGGAGGTCGACTGATAGGAAAATGAAGGCGTCCTTATGCCCGCACCAGCCCGTGCTCGATAGCCGTGATTTCTGCGATGGGGGATATTTTTTTTTGATTTTTGTGCGTTTCTATTTTCTCAGCCGTATGACACATTGCGTTAAATACATGGTCACCAGCCGCCAATAGGCAGGATAACAAAACGGGTCGAAAGAGCGCACCACGCTCGACAGTCACCACATATGGGCATGATAACAAAAACAGATCCATCTTCGTGTGAAACATCTCAAAAACTCACATGGGGTTCATATCCAGGAATGACCGATTCGGAATTGTCCGCAAACGCGCCATCCGGGATGAATTTCGACGAAATACCGACGTCTTCAGCGAGTACACACGGTGAGCCGAGCTTGCAGCCGATCACGGGATTGGGCTGGAAGTAAAAAAAAATAAAGGAATTGGACACGAGTTATCATGCGCATCGTTTCAATTGCCATCAATCATGGCATGACCGATGATTGGCAGGAAAATCAGACTTGAAGATGGACTGATTGTTTTGTCGTCAACTCAAGTTATAAACTTCGGTCATCAACTCGAGCCTGCGAGAAACATACGTA
>JASAMV010009096.1:0-20056 GCA_030248065.1 Rhynchonema sp. JSB1_4
ATTTTTTGGAAAATGTTTGCTTAGCACCGTCCAATGTTTTTCCTCATTTTTGTTGAAAGATTTGGTTTGGCAAATTTCCAAAGTTACAATCTTCGTTAAAAACTTTGTCAAAAATAAACCGTTTTGTTGATTTTTCACACAAAAAGACACAGAAGCAGAACATCAACAGATTTTGCAGCCGAAATCGACTCACGCGTGCATACAAAGTGATTATGATCATGTTCGTTAAAGTCACTCTCCTGGGTACGATGATTATCTGGTCGATTATAATACGAGGCTCATTTCCATGTTCACTATAGTAAATTTCCAAATTCGCTGCCGCACAGTAAAATACGCCGCCGTAACTCCACGACGCCGGTACCGATCAACGTCAAATTTTGAATGCAGACGTAGGGTGGCCCAAGCCACCTTGTGCTTAAATATTGAAACCATCGGTGCTTTGTTGTGGAATTACTGGCCAGTGAAAATTTTTGCTGCCGGCACTAACTCCGGACAACCATATGGGACATGCGCTACCGCGCATGCCCCGATTTTGTGCAAAAAAACGAAATGTGCAATGAACATGGCGCCTTTCAGATTACCGAAATGTTGAACGACGCAATCACCAAAATCAAACTCAAGCGTGAGCAAACATCTCGAGACACATTGTGTCGATGCCAGCTGCTGAGAATGAGTAATGGTAAGACATATACGTACGCACCCTTCCTCATTTGGCATGTCCTGAACGGAGATGGGCAAGTTTTTCCCGATATTGACATTAGAGTGTTATTTGGCAATGTTTGCAGGTTGCTGCCGAATTACAGGTGAGTTTTTTCAATTCATCGTTCTGCCAACATTCGTCGTTCGAAAGTTGTTGCTTCTCATTCTGCCGTTGCTGATGAAGGATGTGCAAATTGATCGGGGAGTTGTTTTGACCGGGGCGGTTGGTCTGTTGAGGCGTTCTTATGCAGAGTCAAAAACTCAGTAAATATCCCATAAGAAGATATTCCTAACTTCAGTTTCTGATAACTGTCATCGCATGGGTTAAGTTTGGTACACCTCGGGGACGCGGCTGGAAATGTGTCACCAACGTAAACGCCGCAGTGGCAATGTTTGAAGCCGTGCTATTGGAAACGGTGAAGATATCGATTCCGAACTGGGCGGAAGTAATCGTTTACTCGGTGGTTCGCTAAAAAATTGCACTCAATTATTTTTAAATCAATTTTAATGCGTTTTAACTTAAAACTTGCTTCGCGTTGTTAGATCACAACCGGCTGTCTTCTGTACACGTTTGTTTCAAGCCGTATGACCAGATGTGACAGCAGCGACAGAAGTCCAGATCACAAAATGCCAGGAAATAACGTTTGACCATCAACACATTGGTTTGTGCGTTTCTTTCAAGAAAAACACAACATTGATTATTCACTTGGTTTTGATTGATGTTTCACTTGGTTTTGGTCTTCATTGATTTTGGTCTTCATTGATGTTTCACTTGGTGCGTGCCCAGTTCCGTGTTAACAGCGATATTGCAATGGATTGTTGCGCATAAAAGTGGAGAGACTTTGCGAAAAGTTTCCCGCGATAGTCGAATGGATAAAGCGTTAGACTCACAGCCCAACGCCTCGAGTTCGGTATCGCGCAGGAGTCATTTCAGCCTGATAACGACAGCAGGATCCGTTGTCGAGAAAAATGTCGCAAGTTCGTCCCACCAGGCGACTCACCCGAACACAACAGCCTTCGTCATTGCCACCGACAGTGGCTGGCGAATACATAAGACCACAGCAAGTTTTTCGCAAAGTGTCACCGCACGGTCACAAAAAACGTTCAGAGAACAGAATAAAGATAGAGAGAGAAATATACATCGGCAAAATAAATGCTCGGACTGCAACTTCTGGCCTCACTTTTTCTCGTTCTACACCAGTGCTTCTGGTGCGCTGCACCAGCCGACGCGAAAAAGTTGGCATCCAAACCGCACTATTTTGTTTGCGCTCCCCTTCGAAAACGGAAATGGAATATTTCAATCTTTTCTGAAACGTTATAAGATAGGAGAAGCCACGATCGAACCAAATCTTGTTTTCCCAAGACTTTGACAGCTAAACAACACAGCTCTCACCTCGTCTCAAGAGTCCAACGTGCACACACACATGTAGTAAGTCAATGACGAGATTCACTGCCAGAAAAATGTCTGAATTCTATACTCATGTCAGGTCTAAAGGCCACTTTATACTTTGTCTCGTTGCGATACACGCAACATTTTCTGACGCGCTGATTGGCTGTTGGTCGCGCATGAGCCAATCAACGCGCACGAAAATGTTGCGTGTATCGCAACGAGACAAAGTATAAAGTGGCCTTTACGATGATGTTGAGTGTTCGTAGTGTTAATGAATAGTAAGACCCGCTTTCCTGTGGACTGCTGGCTTGGAGATACTCTTTTCAAGTGACACCAACAGTATACAAAGAATGATCAGATAAAGGAAGGACCTGGGAACTTGAAAGCTAAAGGCAGACATTTCTTTACCAAATGATGTTTCTATAATTGATGTTTTGAGTAAACATCATTCAGAAGTTTTTGGGCCGTTTTTTATTTTTTCAAGCAAAAAATTCGTCCAGTCGTATTTAAGCAGTAAGATCGTGAACCATAGGAAAAACGCGTATCGTATAAATTCTGTTCACAAGCGAATAATAATCGTTTTCAAAGCCATTCGAATTCGCAACAAGAAAGCCGCAACTTTGTGAGTTTTCATTTTGTCGCGTGTGACGTTCACTGAACTACTAATAATAAAGCATTCCCTCATGCCCAAGTGCCGCCTGTGCTGCCGAGTCGTATTCCCACGCGTACGCGTACGCCGGTACCTCTGTAGGGCCCTCATCTAAACACAATTATAACGTCGATTTAGCGAATTGGTGCAATCCAATTATTTTTGTTTGTGCCAAACACAGCGGCGATTATATTTAAATATGTGATGAAACGGTTTCTTTTCAAAAAAAAATTTGTTAAGTATTATTGGGGCTTTGTATTTTTTAAAGTTGTGCTCCACGCATTTTCGGACTATGTGTGGTGCGATTCAAGCCTGTCAGAACATTTGCCTCTGCAATCTAGCGTTTTTTACGTTTGGCTAACTGACCTTTTGATCATTTTAAACACGACAGGATGCCACGGGAGAAGCTCGTTTTTCCTAAAGCAGCCCAAAAGCCCAAAGGTATAGTCCGACAGTAGCTAATGCAGAATTTATGTCCACTGCGTTGCCTAATCCGCCAAGCACATAACGCGTGATGCAACATTACAAGCACAGACAGGCAGTCAGCTTGTGTGTGCTGGCTGGCTGCGTGGGTGTGTTTATAATGTTGCATCACGCGTTATGTGCTTGGCGGATCAGGCAACGCAGTGGACATAAATTCTGCATTAGCTGTTGTTGGACTATACATTAAAAGTTAGAAAAAGTGTGTATGTCAGGATAGAAAGAAAACTCGGTTTTCAGTTCTTGAGTAGCATACATCCCGGCTGGTCCTACCAAATTAGGCATGGAATCAACAACGAAAATCAAACTCCGTATATCGCCGTCTATTGCGAAAGCAAAAGTAGGTAAAAAATTCATTTGAAATTTATGACGAAGTCTTTAGCAATTTCCCTGATAAACCAGAGAAAATCAGGCAAGTGCAGGATTAAAAAAACATGAGCACCCTGCGCGTGTTTTAATAAAAATTGTCATTTTTCTGCAGAGCACTGGGTCAAACTACAGTTCATAACCAGATCTTGTGCTGAAAAAAACAACTGAGCAACCGTAGATGGTTCACGCATAGGCAGGGTTGAAAAAAAAATTTTTTTATTAGAGCACTGTTTTTTTTAAAAAAAACACAAAAAAAAATTATTTTTTTTGGAAAAAATTTTTTTAATTGGAAAAAGTAGCACAAACGTCGTTTCAGGTGAAATGGAGGCGCTACACAAAAATTTTTGAAAACTCAAAATTTTTCGTCACGTGACCCCTCACGTGGGGATCATCAACGCATGTACGTAGGCGATTCGGTTATTCTAGCAGGATCTGAACGTGACGTGGACTCGACACGACGATTTTATTATCATTGTTTGTCGGTAGTATAAATATCACGCGGATGTGGTGGCGACTAACTGCGTAGATTGTCGCAGAATACTAAATTTCACTTAACTTAGATTATAATGATTCAACGAGGATAGGAAACGATTACCGTTTATGTATTGTAGCTGGTAAAGTTCTGATCAAAGGAGTGATGTACCGGAGAATTCCAAGTATGCTCCTCCAAAAAGCAGCCACTGGAAACAAATTAGTTGTTTTGATTAAGCGCGCCGCATCTGCAGAAATTTCATTTCATGTGTCACATGCTTATACAAAGTGCGGGCATATTTGGGAAATTGATTGAAACCTCATATTCGACGTGAATCCTAAGATGATCCCCCAGGGGACATATGTACTTGGCGTTCTCCGGTACCTGAATTCTCCAAATAGAGCCCCTGTGAATGATGCTCTCAAGACACTGAATGAAATGAAAAGTTTCCGTTCATGATCCTGCGCCAGCATACGTACACTTGTATGTGCACATGGTTCCTATTAGTTTCCATGCGTTCTGTATAACCGTTTCACAGATTGGTGGGGCTACAATATGGAAAACTATGGTGCCGAAGAAGCATGCACTGACTCATCATTTAAAAAAAACAGAGGTCCATCACTTCTTTATGAGTCATTTTGGCCGTCAAACTAAGCGCCGCAGGCGCGATTTTGGGAAATTTGACCCAACTTAGAAAAAATTTTCAGAAATTTATGCCTCAAAAAGGCCATTTTTGGAAGAATTACGCAATTTTATTTTTTTCGAAACACCCGTGTTTTTAGTTAAAAAAAACAGAATATCTGGCTCTTCAAAAAAAAATTTTTTTTTAAATTTTTTTTAAATTAACCACTGTTTTTTTGAAACAACCCTGCGCATAGGTATGTAATGGAAGTTTGGATGGTGGACACTGCTATCGTGGATGTTCGAAATTTCACACGGTTAAATTTTTCAGCACGATCCGATATTAATCATAGTGCACAGGTATATAATGTACTCTATAGGCAATCCGCCAGCTCATGGCCAGGGTTGGATTAAAAAAATGTTTTATTATCGAACTTTTTTAAAAAAACACTTAAAATTTTTTTTAAAAATCACTTTTTTTATTCCGGACCCCCAAAAAACCGGTTTCTTCAAGAATGAAATTTCTGAAATCATGTTACCGGAGTTTTCCACTTAAAGCCCCCCCCCCCCGAATAGAGCCCTCGGGGGCTCTAAGTGGAAAATTTTCCACTTAAAGCCCCCGGGGGCTCTAATTGGATTTATTTTTTTACGGACCATTGATTTTACATCGAACAGTAAACTTGCCAAAATAGTTCAAACTAGTGTAAGAATGACCAAAATACCGCACTTATCTGTTGTTTTACCAACGTTTTGCCACGTTTAGATGAAGATCCTCCCAATCAGGGTGAAATATGGCATCAGAATGTCAAAATGCTGGCCTAAAGTGTCCCTACTGACAACGATGAAAACACCCAGTTTTCCGCTTAAAGCCCCCGAGGGCTGTAAGTGGAAACGTTTCCACTTAAAGCTCCCGGGGGCTCTAATTGGATTTTTTCTTTCTGGTCGGAGGGTCCATTTTCCACCAATTTCCGCATAGAGCCCCCGGGGCTTTAAGTGGAAAACTCCGGTAGTAAGGTGTGTTTTGAGGGACACTAAAGAGAACTTTTCCACTGACTTGCATTTTTACGTAATCACCTGCGATCTAATCCCCTTGGTCGTCATGACTTTGAGAAATTCGAAGGTAACTGTGGCTGTGGGTATACATACCTGTATATGACAAAGGGAAGGCCAACCTTCAGTTTGTGAATTTGGGGTTAGATTTGAAGAGAGATAAAGACTCACACCTTACACACTTTGTGTCACGAAAGCAACAAATAGCTAATCCGCACAACTGCAAACAGGCGAGCACCGTGGAGTCTGTCGATAGCTTATGACACGCTCAATAACTGTACAGTATACGGTATGGGGTGTCCTATATAATACATGCAGCTGTTGTTGGGATGTCTGGGAACTGTATGAGTCTATCACAACACCATTTCAAACTGAAATATAAGCGCCGCAGGCAATTTTTTGAGAATCATGGGCAATAAAACACATGAAAATATGCCTTTTTACCTTAAAAAAAACTCAGAAAATTACGAAAAAAAGTGAAAAAATAATAAAAAAACAGTGGACTTACTTTTTAAAATTTTAAAATAAAAAATTGGCCAACTTTAAAAAAAAATTTTTTTCCAAAAATTTTTTTACTTTTTTTAATCCAACCCTGCTCATGGCACTCGCACACACAAGCTGCACGCCACGTTACTGCCGTCAATGAATGCATCTATTCTCTGCAGTTATCCGTTGAAACATCCCCAAATTTTGCAACAATGCAGAAAAGTGTTATGTCAAGCACCTAATGAAAACAGAGTAAATTAAAAGGCGGCCATCAAAGTAAGACACTCGCTCAAAGTGTATATTTTGTTTAGAAAATGGGCGTGTGCTGCTGCATGCGCTGTGTGCATAAAAGTGCCATGAGCCGATGGATTGCCTATACGTCAAGAGTTAACTTTCCTCAGTTAGTACTTACCCGGATTGCAAATGTACATTTCCTGACATGTCTCATAGCAACATCCACTGAGGCATTGTTCGTTGCTGGGTGCAGTCACGGTTCATGTTGAGCTTTCCCGCCTCTGTGAGGTTTCCAAGACTGTGACTGTTCATATGATTCCTTCAGCACTTTGTGTTTATTCTTTTCTTCATCTGCAAAAACGTATACCTGTGGTGGTGGGGGGATAATAATAGTCATATGGATATCTGCATCGGTAGTCAGCGTTCGGTGGTCCTAAGGCAAAGCTGCACCACAGCTTCCATTGACCATCCAGTTTCGTTTCGTTGCACCCCCCGTTTCTCGGAACGTACCATTCATCAATATCACATGGTTCGCCATGTGTCAGCGAAGCTACAGTATGCGGAATACGATACCATTTTTACATTTCACTTGTTTTCCAAATCTCCCGTGGTTCACTCACTTTTCCTGCAGATGCGAAAGATGCAGTCGACCATGTCCGCTGCGCACTCGTTTACGTGTGCACAAGACTCGCCCTCCACTGAAACCACAGAGAGCCACATGCATGGTGTATGGCTAAAGCATCCCTCCCCGGGGTAGAGATGGATATATTTCTGTTCAATACGGCTGACAAAACGAGAAACGACTCACTTCCGAGACATATCGAGTTGCACGCTCCACTCGCACAGTCACTGTCAGTCTTGCAGGATGCACCTTTGCTCAATTTGGTATGTTCCGTGGTGGTTGCGGTCGTGTAGTCCGCCTTGTTTCGGCCCCATCCCCATCCGCTGCCTGAAACGTCACATGTGTACGTGTCTAATTCAGAGATGCTTCAACGATGATGACACAAACCCTGCTGCGCATTGACGCAACCATTTGACACTTTTTACTGAATCAGAGGAATTTCGATGGGTGTCGATTTGAAGAATGAATCCTTTTCTCACGTGTTTGCCAGGCTTATACTGATCATGGCTACTTATGTACATTGCGCATTGCACAAAATTCTTTCCCAAGTCGGTCACAATCGTTGCAAAACAGCTGCAAGCTGTTCCCAAGATGGGTCGTATCAATTTTGAAAGCAATCACCACAACTACATACGACTAACGGTATAGGAAGGACTTGGGCACGAAAAGATACCCCAAACCGCGTTGCGGCTCAACTGTGCTGAGGGTGCAGTAAGCTCAGTGTGACACACCAGCCATGGAACCAGGGCTGCCTTGTCTACATTTATATTTATTAGGTATGTAGTTCAATCCAACCGTGGCAGTGGTTGCCTTCAAACTTGAATTGGATGAAGTCGGCAGTGATTTTAGATAAACTTGTTTGTTTATGACGGCATAGTGGCCATTGAAGCTGTTAGAAAAATTATGGTTCGCAAGGAGCAGTGGCAACATCTGTTTTCATTAGATATCAATTTGGCGAATTTCGTAGAGTGTTATGACTAATTTCTGCGCTGGTGTCCCGTTTTATTTTACCCCGAAATTTGTTGTACAGTGCGGAAGTTTAGAAGTGGCCACGCTCAGGGTTGGGCAAAAAAAACGACGGCGTTTTTTCTTAAAAAACGACGTTTTCTTTAAAAAAAACGCCTGGGTCGTTTTTTTCGTTTTTTTTAAATCCTGAATTTCCTTGATTTTCCCTGATTTTTCAGGGAAAGTACCCTGATTATCAAGGAAAATCAATTTTTTGTCCCATTTTTTTCAAAAAATTTTCGACCAATTTTTACTTTGTCGAGATAGGTCGATATACGCAGTTTGACTTTCAATGATGACCCCGGCCAAAGTTGGTCCCATGATGCGGGTCTGATGTGGGGTCTTAACAACTCGCCAGAAAAGGGTTGAAACCCGTTTATTTTGCCTCAGAACACATAGAATTACTTCATTTAACCACGTTTTCTTCGCACATGAGCGTTTTCCAATTTTTTGGGGGCATATTTTGGTCATCTGGGCGTAAAAAACGTTTTTTTTAAAACAAAACGATTTTTTGAAAAAAAAACGTTTTTTGCCCAACCCTGGCCACACTTACTCGCAGACTCGCAAGTGGCTCGCACTGACTCGCAACCGAGTGTTGCATGCGCGCACACTGGCTATCCATGCATTTTGCACTGGGAACTGTGACCTTATAATCGAAATGTAATTCAATGAAGCAAGCTAATCTGTGAGACGATAAAATTAGATTTACATGCGTATTTCGCATCAACCACCCATTATAACAGTGCACCAGGGTTGGATTAAAAAATTTTTCTATTATCGAACTTTGTTTTAAAAAAAACTTTTCAAAATTTTTTTTGAAAATTACTTTTTGTTATTCCGGACCCCCAAAAATTTGGTTTTTTGAAGAATGAAATTTCTGAAATCAGGTTACTTAGGTATGTTTTGAGGGACACTAAAGAGAACTTTTCCACTGACTTGCATGTTTACGTCGACCACCTGCGATCTAACCCCTTTGGTCATGACTTTGAGAACCTCGAAGGTAACTAACTAACTGTGGGTATATATGACAAAGGGAAGACCAACCTTCTGTTTGTGCATTTGGGGATAAATTTGAAGAGAGATAAAGACTTACACCATACACATCTTGTGTCACAAAAGCAACAACTGACAAATCCACACAACAACAAACAGGCGAGCACCGTGGAGTCTGTCGATAGGTTACGACACGCTCAATAACTGTGCAGTATACGGTATGGGGTGTCCTACATTATACATGCAGCGATTGTTGGGATGTCTGGGAACTGTATGAACACCATTTGAAACTGAAATATAAGCGCCGCAGGCGATTTTTTGAGAATGATGAGCAATAAAACGCATGAAAACATGCCTTTTTACCTTAAAAATGTGAGAAAATAACAAAAAAAAGTGAAAAAACAATAAAAAAATTGGACTTACTTTTTAAAATTTTAAAATAAAAAAGTGGCCGACTTTTTTTAAAAAATTTAAAAAAAAGATTTTTACATTTTTGATCCAACCCTGCTGCACCACACATGCAACCAGTGGTTTTTTTAAAAAAAAATTTTTTTTTATTAAAAAAAAAATTTTTTTTTAAAAAAAAAAATTCGTTCCAAAAGTTAAAAAAAAATTTTTTTTTTATTATTTCAAAATTCGAAAATTTCTCTATTTTTTTGCTCTAAAAGTGCTATTTTTTGCATAAAAATTGCTACTGTTAACATCACCCGACCCTACCATGGGTGTATTGGGTGCCATAATCGTTGTTTTGTGGCATCTAGACATAGTGCACACACTCACATGGCCTCTCATATGATTACACATGTATATGTGACTGGGTGGGCATGCATTTATTCATGCAACAGACCCGAAAGCAGTGATTCGGTGTGATATTCACTCTATATTTACACTGTTTGTCACATATTTGCATTGGTCGTGTACCAAGAGGCAATAGTTTCACCCAAATTTACCGTCTTGAGTGTCACAAAGCCACACCAAGGCACCCACACCACGTGGAGGAAGTGTACGGGTGTGTACCTGACTACTGTTGGTACTCATTGACCATTGTTTAGTATTGTTTTCGTGTCGTGAGTGCTTTATATGCACTTACCACACGTTATGGAAGAAAAATGCCACTATTTTTTGCTTTAGCGCTCATTTTTTTTCGTTTCTGGCAGTTTTTGGCTGGAATAAAAAAAAAATTTTTTAAATTAAAAAAAAATTTTTTTTAAAAAAAAAATGGGGTTTGAATAAAAAAATTTTTTTATTAACCACTGCATGCAACGCGAGAAATGCCTCAGCCTCAGACCGATGATTGCTGCTCTGTGGTATCAGACACAACAGCTTGTGGTCGAATAAGCAAGATTCACTCACAAACCAAATTGAGAATATAAGCTGCAGAAATACTTGTCGGGTAGCTAAATCAGTCGTATGTGACCGACCTGATGATGGGGTATGACATCGAAGTACCATGTATGTAGGTACATGCATACTGTATCACGAGAAGGTATAATAACATCGGTTGGGGCATCCTAGGTACGAAATACATGCCCCAAAGGTGATTTTGTGTAAAAAATTTTTCGACCCTTGAGAAAAAATGACAAAAAAATAACCCCCAAAATGGCCATTTTTGGACGTTTTAGAACATTTTGTTCCCCCGAACAAATTTAAAAAATAATAAAGAAAAAAGTTTTTTTGCCCAACCCTGTTTTACACTTCAAGCTCACGGACCTGCTGTTGCAGCCATCGTAACCTGAATACGATATTCGGCTATGAGTCGTTGCTGTTAAGGACTATTGCATTTTTACTAGCACCAACCGATGTAGCTTTGAAGCAGCTATCGAACGGTACATGATATGCCTATACTATCTCTAACTGGACAAGATACGGTCAAAGTTCCCAAATCTCACACGGTGAGGTGACGGTTCATTCCAGAATCGTCAAAAAACTATCTTTTTCTCCTGTGCTCCCAAGCGTTAAAAAAATTTTAATTTTGGGGCTCGTCATATATCGTTCGAAAGCTATTTAGAAGACACATTGTTTGGTGGTGTCACATTTGCAATAGCTAATACAATAAGCACTTATAACTGAATACCATATTCACATTAGTATGGCTGCCCCAAGAGATTTGTAGACCTGTAGATTTGCAGTCTTCGGACCTTGATTTGTTGTTGAATCAGATGTTTGTTTCGATTTTTTGTTTCGAATGCGATACAATCTGTGGCCTTTACATATGTGTCACAATTCTGGCGACGACTGCAACCATCTAGCTCAAGGGCAATTTAATGGATTTTTAGACCTGTCACGAAGCTAGCCATGAGTTTCAATATTTAAAAACCTTATTTTCTGGTACTTTCGACAATGCTCTATTTCCCCATCGCAATTTTATTTCTGCAGCTTAAAGCACGGAACCAAAATTTAGGGACAAACCTGTGTTTTCAAAAAATATGGCCGATTTTTGGAACGGTTCGCAACACAATTACGTATATCAATACAATAACCAATACAAACAGCTACATATATGTACGTTACAGTCAGGAATTATGCTAGCCCCTCTGCACGCGCACGAATTTTTTACATCACTGACAGAGTCAAAGAGCTCAGCACCGGAAGTACCACCAAAGACCTCATTACATTCATACACGCACCTGCTGCAGAAAATAAAACAATTACAAGGAAAGGTTAACCGACAGAGGAAAAGCGCACCCACACATCTTTGATTCGGTGTTCAAACGGAAATTGGTAAACAAAGTGTGTTTCTTACCCATGAACTTTATTCGTCGCTGACGTTATTATAACAGTTGACCTATATGGCGCATCCGTTGTGAATGCTATAAATGTTAAATCGTTCGTGTCATGTACTGGATTCTTCGATTGTTCAAATGAAGGTGTCGCTCTGCCTTCGTCGATAAAACTCAATTTTCTAATATCATGAAGCTGCTAGTGTGTGTGATTTTATTGCTTCTAACGCTGGTATCAAACGCATCAGCTGCTAGACGCCGTTTGGTGGGCGCGGCGGCAGGGAAAAAGCAGAAAACGGCGTTGTTGCTGAGCCGCCATTTAGATGGCAATTATTGCAAGAAAGACCGCTGGCGATGCGACAACGGCGAATGCATTGACAGTTGCAAGTACAACGACGGACAGCGGGACTGTACGGATGGCACTGACGAAATAACGCGCAGTTAGTGTGATCAGGATAAACTTTTTCTATCTTTTCTCATAAAATGTTTCCTGTAGCCAACCATGTTTCACCATACTGCTGTGGACACCGCGCTCCTTGTTGATCGGCTTGCCTAATTATTGTAACCCATAAATTCAGATCAAAATGAAGAGAAATGCAAGCTACTGCGGCATATAATAGCTGACGCTGGTGACGACAATTGGTACAAACCAACATGGCTGGAAGGACGTTGTTTAATGCTCAACACGGTATGCAGTTCTTTGACATGAATGTGAACATATGTACAATGCACAGTCTTAGGTGACACTCTCTATGGTGATTAAACGCTATTTTGGTGCCCATCTGTCATTTACCTCGTATAATTGCGCCATTCCACAGTATATGATGGATATTCGTCATGTTGACCTGTCCCGATCACGTCAATCAGAGGTGGGAATCGGGCCGTGTTACCTCAGCCCACCCCGGCCCGACGAGGTCCTGGGGTCGCCCCCCCCCCCGCCCCGGCCCGACATTTAGGGCCAAGAAGTCCGGCGCGGCCCGGTTCGACGTGGAAAAAAGTCGGCCCAGCCCGATTTGATTTTTTCGGCCCGACTTTTTCTGATGATATTTTGAATACGAAATGAATTTTTGGTGCAAAAATTACAGTTTTTTGTTTAAAGGTACCTGAAAATCATTGAAGTCGATACCAATCTGCTGAATCGCGAGAAATTTTTGGCAAATTTACCTTAAAAACTCGCGATCTGTTATTGAAATTCGATGATGTCGGGCGTTTTCTGGCCGGCAGACGTTCCGAAAAGCCGGCTCGGCCCGATTTTTATCTCTGATGTCAATGTAAAGAGGGTGGACTGTTGCTCGCTGAACTACCTTCAGGATTTGCTCGCGCCCCATCAGGCACATCAGGCATGCTATCGTTTTGCTCAACTACATGATCTCAACGGAGGAGTGATTCGGGCGAACACCACCAGTTTTATTCAACAACTAAAACCGTGGTTGTCCGCCGTCTATGCGCAACGGTACCCAGGCCAGAACGTGATGCGTGATCAGGGATTTCGTTGGCAGCTCCCACTTGTTCATGCGTCGCCGACCGGATGGTGGTGGTTTCCGGGAAAAGGGGACGGTAAATTCATACAAAAACAGTCCATTGTTTGTGAGTTCAGTCTTAGCACACTCTTTTAGAATGATGGGTTTGGGGGATAGCCAGTTTACCAGGGCCAGTTTGAGCCGGGCGACTTTGAGGCTGGAGACAAAAGAGGAGCTAGATAAGCACACTCTTACGCTATCCCCAAAATTAGCACTTTTTAAGTGCGGCCAAAACCCCAGCCTACACGCAGTGTTCTTACAGAGATGTACTGGACACAAGTATCCCAAGCCCAAAAAATGACTGAGTATCCCACGACGAAGTATCCCATATTTTGTTCGCGTGGAATACAGCGTCGTGTTTGGCCCATATGACGAAGTATCCCACAAAAAAACGACGCAATATCCCAAATCAATCAATATCACGTAGGTGCTGTGCTTGAGCCTCTGTTGTTCGACTGGAGGCTCGACTGAGGTGATGCACACATGATTAGGTTTGGACTTGCAGTATATATAGGCCTGTGCGTTGGATTAAGTATGGCGTGCAGGGCCTGTGGTTAGGATTTTGTTTCGTATTTGATTTAGGCCTAAGTTGAGCTAACGCTTTGGCAGGCGATATTAGGCTCAGGATTATGGATTTTGTGGTTGGGTTAGGCTCCAGTTCCTCAGGTTTGGCGAACACCAATTACTTTGTGATCAGGGCCGTTTCTGGATTGGGGTACTGCGCCGTGCGATCCATCGTCGTGTTGGTTTCTTGATACTTCGACATGGTCCAGCAGCTCACAGAATATACGGTTTGGGATACTACGACACATAGTATCGTTGCAATAAAAATTTAAGTCTCGTTCTTTTTGCTATTGTGCGACGATTCAGTCCCGGGGCACAGGTTCAGGAACGGCCGATGCAGGTCCGGCTGGAGCCTAAGCCTGAGCCTATAAATGGGTCAAAAACATGCTGGGCCTAGATCGGCCGGGCCTGAAAAACTGGGCCTGAAAAGTCGCAGAATATCTCTTTGCCTTCAGGTTTTTGATTTTGCAGGTTTACTCAAAGCGGTCGACTTGCCTTGGCTGCCCGGTTATCCGATTGATGAAACAAACAATGACTGCGGTGTGCTTGAGGTCGGAGCCAGCGGAGCACTTGGCATCGGCAACGCTGATTGTCTCACGTTGTTGCATCATTCCATTTGTGAAGTCCGATGGAATTGAACAACTCTATTGAATATCAGAGTGTGTTTGTGATAACGTGCAGAGTGATCGGTGTAAAATCTAAGGCTGGAGTTATACTTGTCCATTTTGGGCTTGTAGACAATGAGGACCTGATAAAATTATATTTTGGGAAAGAGTTGGAGCACTAATTTGTTGTTCATTTGGTTTAGGGGAACAACTTTTACGCTGGTCGAAATTAGTACTCCAACTCTATCACAAAATATAATTATATCAAAAACTTGTCCTCATTGTCTGCAAGCCAGGGTTGTTTCAAAAAAACAGTGGTTAATTTAAAAAAAATTTTAAAAGAAAATTTTTTTAAGAGCCAGATATTCTGATTTTTCTTAAATTAAAAACACGAGTTTTTCAGAAAAATGAGATCGCCTAATTCTTCCAAAAATGGCCTTTTTGAGGCATAAATTTTTGAAATTTTTTTCTAAGTTGGGTCAAATTTCCCAAAATCGCGCCTGCGGCGCTTAGTTTGACTGCCAAAATGACTCATAAAGAAGTGATGGACCTCAGTTTTTTAAATGACAAGTCAGTGCATGCTTCTTCGGCACTATAGTTTTCCATATTGTAGCCCCACCAATCTGTGAAACGGTTATACAGAACGTATGGAAACTAATAGGCACCATGTATACATACAAGTGTACGTATACTGCGCAGGATCATGAACGGAAACTTTTCATTTCATTCAGTGTCTTCAGCTTCATTCACAGGGGCTCTATTTGGAGAATTCAGGTACCGGAGAACGCCAAGTACGTCCCCTGGGGGATCATCTTAGGATTCATATCGAATATGAGGTTTTAATCAATTTCCCAAAATAAGCCCGCACTTTGTATCAGCATGTGACAAATGAATAAAAATGTCTGCAGATGCGGCGCGCTTATTCAGAAAAACTAATTTGTTTTCTGTGTAGCTTATTGGAGGAGCATATTTGGCATTCTCCGGTACATCACTCTTTTGATCAGAACTTTACCAGCTACAATACATAAACGGTAATCGTTTCCTATGGTCGTTGAATCATTATAATCTAAGTTAAGTGAAATTTAGTATTCTGCGACAATCTACGCAGTTAGTCGCCACCACATCCGCGTGATATTTATACTACCGACAAACAATGATAATAAAATCGTCGTGTCGAGTCCACGTCACGTTCAGATCCTGCTAGAATAACCGAATCGCCTACGTACATGCGTTGATGATCCCCACGTGAGGGGTCACGTGACGAAAAATTTTGAGTTTTCAAAAATTTTTGTGTAGCGCCTCCATTTCACCTGAAACGACGTTTGTGCTACTTTTCCTAATTAAAAAAAATTTCAAAAAAAAATAATTTTTTGTGTTTTTTTTTAAAAAAACAGTGCTCTAATAAAATTTTTTTCAACCCTGCTACAAGCCCAAAATGAACAAGTATAACTCCACCTTAACAGTCTGTGCTTTATGTGGACCGATGATTGTTGCTCTGTGGTGTCAGACACAATCGTTTGCGGTCGATTAAACATGATTTACTTTGAGGGCGACTTAGGGTTAAACACGGAAACCGGAACACAGAAATAATTCCCATACAAAGTTAATTCACTCATTTCCGTGTCAGGGAAATATTTCCGTGCACGGAAATATTTCAGGTTTCCGTGTTCAGTGATTTTTTTATTTTTACGGAACACGGAAATATTTAAAGGCAAACTACATCCACACGAGCCCGATTTCGAAGGTGGTTATATTCAAAACGAATAGAAAGAGAAAATCATCATGCTCCACTTTCTATTCTTCAACGTGTAACATTTCCCAAATCAGCAGCCACGTATGAATGTTTCACTATTCTGCCAGCTGCGAAATCGGGCTCGTGTTGGCGTAGTTTGCCTTTACTTGAACATCATTGCTGTTCGCGTCAGCACACAAACTTTTGACTTGCGCACGCTGGCTTTTGTGATCATCACTCGAAAAGCACCGTTTGCAAGCCTGTGTTATTTCCGTGTTCTGTGATTTTGAAAATTTTTCACGGAGCGCAAAACGCGGAAATATTTCCGTGTTCCGGTTTCCGTGTTCAACCTATGTCCACCCTTAAACAACACAAAATTCAGACAATAAACTGCAGAAATACTTGTTGGGTGACTGAATCAGTCGTATCTGACCGACTTCGAGCTCACCGATGGGCAGGGTTCGAAGCTTCTCACAGACAAGCTTTTTGATGTTTTTGTTTATGTTTTCAATGTGTAAATATCAATGATTTCAACAAACAGAAACAATCTTTTTCACACCCGACGTTTGCTTCAAAATACAATCAGAAAAACCCGGCCCAAAAAATCGGGCCGGATAGGACCGGGCTGCTGCTCACCAAAAAATCAACGAAGGTGGTGTGTGTGCAAAACGAACAGGAAGAGAAAATCATCATGCTCCACTTTGTATTCTTCAACGTGTAACACTTCCCAAATCAGCCGCCACATGTGGAGAACCGGCAGTTCTCCATGAAACGTTACGGCGCTCTTGAGCATGTGATTTCTAAAGAGCATGTTTTGGCTGAATAATGAATGTGTAATGCTGCTGATAAGCTGACGGTCTATTCTGTCTGTGCGTGCTTTACATATTCTGTTTTCACTGTTCAGATTGAGACTTTGTGTGTCGGTTTAATATTGAGCTGTATTACATTTCTGACGTAATGAATCTCGTATTATTGAGCATCGGAATATTGAGTTATCGGAACTTGCAATATTGAATCTAAACTACAACGGACATCCAATCACACTAAACGGCATCACTGAACCAAACGCTACACAATGCCAGGAGCTGACTTTCCCTATGCCTGGTCGCTTCCGCGATACCACGTCAGAATGTTTCAGTATTCTGCTAGCTGCGAAATCGTACTCGTGTTGGCGTATAGTTTGCCTCTATCTATTCCAAATCGGGTCGAATGTGATCGTTTACCCTGTGGTTCGCTGAAAAATTTCATGAATGAAATCGCAATTCAGCCGCACGCTTATTTTGCGTTTTTAGATTGCGATCGGCTGTGTTCTGTTTTACACATTAGTCCCACGCGGTGTGAGGAGACGACGACAAGCGAAAAAACTGCTGAAAGTGTAAACTGCCATAAGATGATATTTGACCTGAAAACATTGGTTATGTGCATTTGTTTTGAGTAAAAATGAACGAATGAACATCTGTCATATTAAACACATCGAACCAATTAATGTTTCACTTGGTTGTCGTCAGGTATGATGCCCAAAAGTACATAAATCTTAACAGCGACGGTTTGTTGAGCATACAAGTTGAGAACGAGATTAACCAGAGAAATGCTTCAAAAGCAATTCGTGGCCTCACCAGTGTGTTAACACAAGAACTTTGATATCGATTCTATTACGTGCTCCTCATCTGAAGAATCCAACATGTACAGTATACTATAGTGAATCACTAACGCGAAAAAGCTTTGATATTTACAACTCCATGCCCATGTCTATAGGTTACCGTGTAAATGTCAAAGTCAAAATGTAGTTCCATCCGATTAGCCTGTTCAGCAATACGTTTATGACGCAAGTCCAAACAATGCTTACTGCTTAGTAACGAGGTTGTCAATTAGGCAATCAATCACTCCCAAACGAGTGCTTGCTCGGGTGCCTGTTTTTGGGTGCGTGTTTTGCTGGAAAACACTCTGTTCGTTTTTGGTTTTGTGTTTTGGCACATGTTTCAGTGCGGGGCTCAGTGTTCGCTTGTCTCTGTTTCGTTTTCTCTCTCTGCTATCGTCTTTCTCGCACTTCAGTTTGACATTTCTGTTCATCAGTAGCCGCGATTTCCGCACTTCATCCGAGCCCGTTTCACTCAGCTTCTGGTTACATGTCGAGAAAGACGACAATGGGTGACGCGTATGAATGTTTGGAAAGAAATGGGCAAATTGACGATAGCAATCGAAAGAACCAAGCGCATGACAACACCTTCGAGGATCAGGAACCACCTGATCCAGCTACTCAGAACTTACGCAGCAGACATTCGGTGGACACAAGTGCAGGAAGGTCATCATTTCGTCTCCCAGATTCAGGTTACAAATAACTGAACCTCTAAATTCTATCCTGCAATACAAAATCTCTTGCTGAACTGGCACTCAGTGTCTCTCTGCTCGTAACATTTGGTCTGTCACTATTTGAATAAATAAATGTGAATTTTCAGCGCATGCCGATAAAAGCAAATGCCTGAAATGCAATGACAAATGCATCCACGGATTGATCGCCGATAACAAAATTGATGAGGTCCTCTATTCGGGCTTTGGCTGCTAAATTACGCCATTTTGGATCATTTTTTCGTGGTCAAGCCGTTGAACGTAATTTTGATATTCTTTGACGTTCCACATCTCGTTCGCTGAAGTTCGGATACAGTCGTCAGATACCAATCCGAGATACTGGCCGCGTGGTCCACCATTTTAGGAGACCAACTTGTGTTCTGAGTGGAACTACCCCTTTAAAGTGACTCTACAATTGAACGTTGACCGCGTTTGTTTGCAGCCATTTTGTCAGAATATGAAGGCAGGGTGTCAGAAACCCAGATTTAGGGAATGGATTTTCAACTCGTTGCTTCGTGATGTTTCACGGAGCCCACATATTTTCACAGGAGGAGAAAAAATGAAAAAAGTTTGAGGCGGGCCTGTGCAAGACAGAAGGTAATCCAATCTAAGATATTTTCAGCGTTTTATACACAGACGTTTCTCTGTTAAACGAGATATAAAGCATTGCACGAAACGCCAGGTGTGACAAATGATAAACGAAACACTCCGAAAAATCAAGCTTTTTTGAAGCACCCTTTTACTGCTGTGTAATTTTAGGCATCTGTGGTAAATGAAATTAGTTGTCAATTGCAAATAAAGATCGTCTAATTATCCTGCGTTCAGGATGTGCTTTTCGTTTTTCAAAACCCTACACAGCTCACACAGTGTTTACCACAACATGCGCAAGGCAGCCATTCCACAGCGCACACACACGACAAAGCTGGCCAGCTGAAACATTGCTGTGTTGTCGCTGTGCCGGCTGTGTGTTGTCGTTGTGTGTGCGCTGTGGTATGGCTGCCTTGCGCATGTTGTGGTAAACATTGTGTGAGCTGTGTAGGGTTTTGAAAAACGAAAAGCACATCCTGAACGCAGGATAATTAGACGATTTTTATTTGCAATTGACAACTAATTTCATTCACCACAGATGCCTAAAATTACACAGCAGTAAAAGGGTGCTTCAAAATGGCTTGATTTTTCGGAGTGTTTCGTTTATCATTTGTCACACCTGGCGTTTCGTGCAATGCTTTATATCTCGTTTAACAGAGAAACGTCCGTGTATAAAACGCTGAAAATATCTTAGATTGGATTACCTTCTGTCTTGCACAGGCCCGCCTCAAACTTTTTTCATTTTTTCTCCTCCTGTGAAAATATGGGGGCTCCGTGAAACATCACAAAGCAACGAGTTGAAAATCCATTCCCTAAATCTGGGTTTCTGATTCCTTGCCTTCATTTTCCAAAGAAATGGCTGCCAGCAAACGCGGTCAACATTCAATTGTAGAGGCACTTTAAGGTGAAAG
>JASAMV010009097.1:0-40131 GCA_030248065.1 Rhynchonema sp. JSB1_4
ATCACATGCAGAACAGCGTTTATCAAGAAGCGACTTACGTCAGTTACTAAGCTGAGTATTTTTTAGTCGGTGTACCATTTTGTGATGAGTACCAACGATGTTGCACGCTTGCACCCATGAACACATGACCACGGGTTTCATTGGCTTATCGGCAATTCTGGGTGCAAGCGGCTAAAGCAAATCAGCGCAAGAGGCAGCGAAATAACGAACAAAAAGTGAATCTAATGCTGTGCAATGCTGGCTGGCTTTGGGCAGCCGAAAAAAGCGGACGGACACGGAGATTGCTGTCAACGCACAGTCCGTGTGTGGGGAGCTCATGGTAAATTAGGTACGCTTTCTGGTCGGCAGAGACGATCGTTTCTTGCGGTTATGGCGTACTACCACATGTTCGTGTATGTACATGCAGTGTGTATGTGTGTGTTATCGACTGGAAAAACTAACCGCAACCACAGACCAACAGGCATATGCGTTGAACAGAGGCTTTAAGCCAGCACCTATACATATACAGCTCCAGTAAACCATATGCGCACAGCCGACACATTGGGCGGACAAACGGTGCACGCACGCACACGTTTAGGGCTGTGTTGTGTGTGTGTACTGATCTCAGAGAGACCGGCTGCCGTATAGTGTGCTTTAAGCTTGCCCAAAGCTGACAACAAGCAGCATGTATGTGTGGTATGTACATGTACACACACACGCTTGGTACATACGCAACGCGTTAGCCGCTCCAGCAAGCAGGCAGGCAGCAGGCGAAGCACTAGCGCGACACTCAGCTTTCAGCGCTTGGATGTATATGGCCGCGGTACCTACACAAGCAGCAACGGTCGTATATGAAACTGCGTTGCTTGCCTTCGCTATTTAGATGCACAAGGTAGGGGCAGGAAGACGCTTCTTTCGGCCAGCTTGTGCCTTATGCGGTGGGTGCGGCAAACGTGGGTGCTACTAGCTGGCTGGCATCTGGCAATGCACTCTGGAACAAGCCAGGCAGCCAGTGCGCGCTAGGAGAATGGGCGCACAAGCCATGGCGTGCGCACAGCCGCACAGAACGTAGTACCAAGCACTGAGACACAAGACACCACAGCCGCAATTGTGCGCAGCGTCAAAATCTTTGCGTTGGGGACACTGCTTGCGCCATGGACACATGGTTATGGTGCATGCGCACCTTGTAGTTGCACCAGGATTATTAGTTACAGTACTGTGACATGTGCCAGTCTCCGTGGTAATGTGATCATACACCTTATTTTTGTGTGAGCCATTTTTGTCGCATGTTCTCATACAGAAGACCGATCGGCCTCAGCTTATGTCACATGCACGCACATGCAACAAGCTCTCACCGTGCCTTGCCTGCATATAAAAATGTGGTTGGGCTCCATACGAATGACGGGTCGATATTATGAAGCAGCACACATACGCACATGCGCTATGCGCAAACGAGCCTTATAGTTTCATGCGTTGATGCTTTGCGTGTGTCCCCATTGGATGCCCCCATCGTGTGGCAGCTATAGCAGCCGCACACATTAGCAGTGTACGCGTGTGACAGCGGCTGTATAGCTATGGGGCAATATGTGAAACAAACCAAAAGGGGACTAGACATCAATATATAGTTGCTGCTGCTGCCCCCTCACAGCACATGAGCTGTGGTGCAGCACACACGCACGGTATGGAAATTGAGTTTCAATAAGACCAAGACAGACTCACGCCGCAGCATAATACGGACAGCGTGTGCAGTGTTGTAGTATCTTTAGCTTACATTGGTACGTTTCAGCAATGTCTGTTGCACTGAACCGATGGTCGGTTTGGATTTCGTGATATAATCATACCTGGGATAAATATTAATACGGGGAACACTTGTGCAATCCATTACAAAACTTGTCGTTAATAAATCACTCAAACCTCTCCAGTTCGGTACGATGTACACAGACGTCAGCTTGTAATGACCCCGAGATATGGCGTATGTGTTGTTTGGGTATCAGTGTTTGTTTTCTCACGTTACCTCGTCTCAGAAGCTTCAACCACAGTGCGTGCTAAAATACCTACGTAGCCTCGATTAAAAAACATGGCCACGTACCCTGAGTGGTGTGTGCTCAGGAGCTTAACGCACAACAGATGGGATCTTTTATGGGACAGCTTCGACGGCACATACCAGCATCGAAGACAGGCAATGCAATGCATGATGTAAATCAGCATATTTTTTCCAGCAACGTTAGTTTCATTGCGGCACTAATATCAAGATCGCACTTTGAGTCATTCGTTTTTCTGACGTCGTAATTGCGGACATAAATTTCAGGCCTAGAAATTTATGTTCTTGTTACTACCAGCCAAAATAAGAAGCTGCAAATCACTCACGTGCTATGTCAACTCCGTATGACACGCGAGCGAGTGTACTTTCCAGCCCATGTTTCAAGTGCATGTACATATGTATGAATGATGACTGGTTGGGATCTGACAACTGGCAAAAACAAGTTCAATATTTTATTCACGCATAAAATGGCATTCCCGGGCAATAATAACAGCACACTGTGCAGTCATGCACAACGCGTTCACCCCCAATCCTTCTTCACAGCCTTATAGTCGTCATTTGCTTCTTTGATTATTTCAGCAGTCGCCTTTCGATCTTCAGTCGCCGTCGCTAAGTCAGATTCGTCGCGTTTGAATCGCCGCTGGAACGGAAACACAGCGCTTTGGTCTGAACGAATGTGACTCGCATCATAAAGTGCTTTATTCCGTTGTGCCTAGTTCGGTATAGGCGTGAAACCGCTCGCAGGCATTGCTTTTTAAGCCAAGTGGCCATCGGGTGCATTGACATTGATGATGCCCTGGCGCACCGCCTGTCTGTGAAAGCGGATAGAACCGGGCACACCCACAACACGCTCGACAATTCATACTGCGTTGTATGCACCGACCCTTCCCCACAAGGGTCTCACTTTGGTCTGAACAAACTGCGATCCAAAACACGAGCCTTCGCCCTCAGCACACAGTCGCCCTGAGATGGGCACGATAACAAGAGCCGCATTAGTTTCAAATCGTATTTGTAACAATTCCGCTGAAATCATGGTATGCAGTTCCGCTTCTGAAGAAATAAAAACTTGGCAGCACTTGACTATTAGTGCCAAATGAGTGATACCCCGTACCTTCACAATGCCACATTCAGTGAGCCGTTGTTGATGCATCAAATGCACAGCCAGAATGAGCCATACAAACCGCATCTTGCTTGGTTGATGTTTCACAACCAGAAACACGTCCACTGCCGATGCTGAATAGTGATGACGTCAGCCTTTCACTTTCTTTGAATATAAAATAAACTTAGAAATACAGTAGAAAACAAAATCTCGTTTTATTTCTTATTTTAATGGTGAATTTCAGTAGGAATTATCTTCGTTGTTCCAAGGAAAAGCATCATCTGCTGATTTGTGCCAAACATATTGCTGCTGGACTGTGGAAAATATGAAGAGAAAGAAATTTACAATCTTGCTGGTGATCACTGCCCTAACATTGACAAGTACAAGGGCCGCGGAAGGAAAAAAGGGTGGCAAAACAGAGAAAAAGGTGAGATCAAATTTAATTTATTTTCGCGCGTCTTTCCACATTAGAATTATACGGTATTGCAGCTTGCGAACTCGATAGATGTTGAAGAAGCCGAAAAAGAGATGAAGCACGAAAAGGATGTAATGGACAATGTGGTTATAGATTACACAAACGCAATGGGGAAAGGAGAAAGAAAGAAAAGGAGGATAAAGTAAATGTAAAATCTGACAAAACGCTTCACATTATGAATTGGAAACACCTGGCTCGCAGAATATCTTTTGATCACCAACCACGAAGAATATAATTATTTATATAATCATACTACAATCCCGAAGGTTGAAACGAAAGCGAGAAATATGAATATTTGATCACAAAATGTAGCAAGTATGCAGCGTTGTACAAATTCTGCAAGAAGAAGGACAAGAACTTCTGAAGCTAAATATAAATAGTTTTTCAATTTGCAAAACCATGCTGTTGAGAAAATAAAGGTAACGAAACTGACATCAAACCGAATGAAAAGCTTCGTCAAATTTTTAATACATAAAATGTTAAATATTCACAATTGCGCCGGGAGTAAAAATCGGGGCAGGTAGCGGCAATTCTGACGATGATCTATCAAAAATAATAAGTCAGCTTTAATGGAAAGCATCAGTTTTTTCTTGACTTTGTGCTGCCTTTCGGCCCAAGTCGTTCCTGCTCGGTGAGTTGCAGTTCAATCTCCCAGACTTCCGGTTTCATACACGAACCTCGTTGTAATACTTGACGTCGACGAACGAACTTCTGTCGCCCGGCCACCCATATGCGCGGGTACCGTTTCGTATACACGTCGGGCATGTCTGTGCAGCACAACCGAATGGTTAGTGTTCTTGTCGTAAAACATTGATGGTTGAGTTGCATAGTGTCGAACTAATGACAAATAAAATTACGAATCACTTTCTTCTTGTTACGTGCTGCTGCGCCTGGGTTACCCACATTCTTGTGGTCATAGCTCAGGCTTAACAACCAGCAGCATAACTAAGCCTTACAGTCACTGATAGGAGTGGTTTACGTGCAGCAGTACAAATTCCATCGGAATGCTTTGGCCTGTTCAAACCACCTGCATGTAGTAACTGCCATGAGCACACTTACCGACCACGTGACATTTCACCGAGTATGTGTCCAAACAAGCGATGGCTTCGGGCGCCACCAGTATGTAATTCGGATCACAATTCACCTGACGTTCATGGTCGATCACACGAACCGTTCGCGTGTTTGGCGTTGGACCTGACAAACAAACCTTGCATTTTTTCAAAATCGGTTGTTTTTCATCGTTTTTAAGACCCACACGCACCTAGTAATCTGGGCGTGTTGCGAAACAAATGCGAGGGTAGGTGCAATTTATCCATAATTTTAAGTTTTTTTTCTGAACAACGAAATCCTGGCTGCAAGTCGTAGGTGAAAATATTGAAAATATGACAGTTCGCACGCACAGGATAAGCGTTGTTTCGCCGCTCACATACATTTTACGTTGCGTCAACGATATGCATAAGCCCCAAAATTAAGCTAATGAAGACAACACCTGATCCTTTGTATTGAGCTCGTACGAAACGTCCTTCAAACATGGCAAACACCACGGCGTCTGGCAAAAGTTCTTTCTGAAACATCTGCACTGTTTGAAGCCCACATTTACAATGTAACGCCGTGAAAGATTAAAAAGGCTCTGTACCAGTTTCCTGGTCGGGTCTTGAAGTGCGCGCATGCCAGCTTCATGCACCATTTGGCATTGTTTTTTGTACGCAGCCAGCCGTGCCAGTGGAACAACCATCAGTTTCTGTGGTCCCTGGTTGCAGATGACCTGTAGAATGAAAAGCTCTGTCGAAGTAGACGTCAGTCATGGTTAGAAAAGCAAAATGAACAGGTTTTGCATTGACACATACGCTCCGGGCTCTATCGCCACCGCGTCCGGATGCGGTCAACGGGATGGATATGGCGATGTCTCGTTCGATACGCATTCACGTCAGCCTGGGGACGCCAGCCACGTCGCTAAATGGTGGTACACGGAAGTGACGGACAATCACCAACCCACCATCTGTTCTGGACTGTTGACAATATGGACTGATCCCAATATGCGCCCTCTGAGCCCGACATTTGTCGTTTGACGAGGACGAGGATTAATGCATAATTTTCAGTTCTGTTAACATGTCCTGTGATCTGTCCTGATGTCCGTGATCTTTCTCTCTCCTTGGCGCTTTTTGTAGCTTTTATTTGCTGTGGTTTTGTTATAACCAGTGTTGTAACTTTTTCATTTCCGTAATTGTCCCACCCGGTCTTGTAACTGTGCTTCTATCATTAATTTACGTGCATGGTTTTATGCGTCACTGAGAGCAATAAACAAACAAACAAACACATACGCTCCACCAATCAGTGGTGTAGCTACCCAGGCGGGGCGGCAACCTGCTGTACTACCAAATATGTGGGGCGGCAATCTACCTGCTGTACCGGCCGAGCTGGGGGTATCCGGGAACCAAAATTTTATATGTCTAGATACTGATGAAAATGTACTCTAAAACGCTAAGTTTCGCGTGTAGCGCGCGATTTTTCGCCAATTTGATACTAGCAACCTACTGTACCAGGATGTAGCGTCGACCTGCCGCCTACCTACTGTACCTAGGGAGGGACCTCCTCCTCGAGCTACACCACTGCCACCAATGTCGTCATGCGAATCTTTTCGAAACTCAGATTGGGGCCGTTGGTTGACACGCGCTTGATGTACTCTACGGATCAAGAAACGCGAATGAAAAGAATCGTCGCACCTGCACGACTTCTTCTATGGCCAGAGGAGGCCGTGCAATTATCGGCTCGTGTTTGGGCTGTACGTTGCACCCGGATGACTGTGCAGACGAACAAGCTTGCTGAAAACATAGAAGTCGCAGATGCATAAACTTCGATTAAACACAGATGAATCATGAAGCGTGTGACACACAAGGCATGAGGCAAACGCAAACCAACTTGAATGTCAAATATTTCGGCATCCGATACGGCGAATTCACTTGCTGATGCTTCAGATTTGACGTCAGGAAAAACGGTTTGTTCCTGCAGTGGCAATGTGGCCAATTCGAGCACGAATCCATTATCTCCACTTGAACGACGTTTGCGAGTCACATTTGACAAACCATTCGGCTCTGCGGTTTCCCGCAGGTTTGGCATCACATCGGTATCCTGAAGATTTTGGATGGGTTTATTTTTTTGATCATAATTTCCGTCAGTTGCAGGCTGAATTAAAAACTGACGTTGCTGGCAATAACTGCATCCGAGTACAACGCTGTTTGTACTTCAACCGTTTCCACCTCTCCCTCCATGATCGCGGCGGGCAGTTCGGTTTGATGGGGCACAAGCTGGCCGCTGGATTGATCGTTTTTGGCCATTGCAAACAGCATCTTGCGCAGTTCTGTGCATAGGTAAAATCAGAAGGTCATCTTTTGCAACAAAAAAAAACAAAAAATAATCTTATCAGAACTTTCTTGCTACGATATACAAAAATTGAATCTTTGACCTTAGGCGAGTCTTAATCTAAATATTGCGGCACCAACCCATGTTAATTTTCGAGTCCATAGTACTGAGTTGTTCGTGCACAGAAGTACGCACGGTCACAGACAAGCAACAGTCCGCGTGCATGGTTTTCTGCAACGTCATAAGGAATAGGTGGTGAAGACCGAGCAGAAGAGCATTGACTAAGCTTTTACCATTTTTTTCCAAAAAGGGCCAAAATGGCTCAAATTTTCGACCTCAAATTTGGGTCTTCCCCCTTCCCCCAGATGGGTACGTCTATTCCCCCTCCGGACCAGGAACTACGCTGTGGTACAGTATCCCCCCTAAAATTCCCCCCACCCCCACGCAGAAATCGGATTCCCCCCAAAATCATGGTTACAATATCCCGGTATCTCCCCCTTTTTGCCAAGGTACAGTATCTCCCCATCAGAAGCAGTGATGTGGCTACTTCTGAAGGGGAATACTGTACCTTGCGGCCAAAAAGGAGGGGGGAATCCGATTTGGGGGTGGGGTGGGGGGACATTTTTTTGCCTAAAAATGCCCATTTTAGGCGACAAATGCCTACTTTGAGCAAAAATTGGGGAAATTGGTGTACCCGGAGGGCAATGAGTGTGCTAGTGTACCTTGGTCGGGGAAATTAGTGTACCTTAGGGGGCCCCAGTGTAGTTCCTGGTCCGGCGCGGCGGTTAGTGTACCTACCCCTTTTTTTCGAGCGGCCGTTAGTGTACCTCCCTGGGGGGAAGCACGGCTGGTTTGCCTTTACATTGCCCCGGGTTCTATTTCCGACAAAACGGTACCTTTGGGGGTGGGTCCCCCACACCTCCCCCAGCCACGGCAGCAGCACTGTCCTGACTTTTTGATTACCCAACGACACCAACCACCGAGGAACTACACTGCCCTGCATTCTATTTCCGACATTGTATCGCAGCAAAACAAAGTTGAAAATAACTGACCATTTTAGCAAAAAATACTTCGGCCTCCGAGCATAGTTGAGTCCATCGTTCGCTCGACGAGTTGCTGGCTGGATTCTCCATTATCCTGCGCCTGTCTCTGAAATACTGTACTATGTACCAATTTAGCTTTGGCAAGCCCGTGCAATCAACAAGTGTACAAAACAGCACGACGGTATTCACAGTTCGGTAGAAAACAAAAAGGAGAAAATTTTTCGTTTTTTTCCCAGGATAAAAATGGGGAAAAATTTTGGGGGGAAACTGTACCATACTACTTTCGCGAGAATTCAATTTTTATAGGTTAAAATGTACCTAAATCGCGCAGAGCGCGCAAATTTAGTCAAGCACCGATTTTGACAGGTTTTTGGCCATTTTGGACCACAAAAGGGTACTTTTGGGGTGAATCTTTGGAAAAATTGGGGGAGATACCGTACCAGAGAGGGGGACAGTGTAGTTCCTGGGGGGAGGAGGGCCCTAAGGTACACTAACCGCCGCGACCAAGGTACACTAGTACACTAACCGTTCCGGATCCGGAAATATTTCCGGAAAACGCAAAAATAAAAAAGTCATCCGGAAATCGGAATCCGGAAATATTTCCGGATTCCGTGTTCTACCTAAGTCCGCCCTAAGGGTTGACTCGACATAGATACCCCTTAGGGGGGAATCCCCCCCATCCCCCCAGTCACTACAGTGATCGGGGGGATACCTACTGTACCGGGGTGAAAATAGGGGGGATACCTACTGTACCATGCCGGACATCGGGGGGATACCTACTGTCAGTGTAGTGGCAGGCAGATGGTTGCAAGGTACCCTTGGGGGGGGATGGATCCAGATGGTTGCAAGGTACCCCCCCTACCCAGCCTCCAGAAGGTTGCAAGGTACCCCTGGGGTCCGAAAAAAAGGTGTTTTTTGCATGCATTATACAGCAAATTTGGCCGAAAAATTGGTACTTTTTTGCATTTTGGCCGAAAATTTGCCTAAAATACCTATTATATGGAGCTTTGCGCGCGGAGCGCGCGATTTTTGGGGTTTTGAGGTCGAAAAACACCCATTTTTGCCTATAAAAACCATAAATTGATGGTTGCAAGGTACCCTCCGGGGTGGTTGCAAGGTACCTACCCTTCCCCCCCCATCCCCCCCCCAAGGGGTGGTTGCAAGGTACCTACTCCTTAGGGGGGGAATCCCCCCCCATCCCCCCCCCAGCCACTACACTGCCTACTGTACCAGGCGAGGGGATACCTACTGTACTGGGGGGCCCACCTCCAACACTGCTGGGGGGGGAAGGGGGGAAGACCCAATTTCAGGAAAAAGTCACTTTTTGAGGTAGAAAATTCGACCGATTTTTGGCCCGTTTTGGAAAAAATCTCCATAAAAAGGGTATTTTGGCGACTTTTGACAAAATTGACCTAAAAATCACTCATTTTAGGCCTAAAAATGCCCATTTTAGGCCTAAAATTGCCTATTTTAGGCAAAAATTGAGGCGGTTAGTGTACCTGGCGCCAGTGTTGGAGGTACTCTGGAGGGGGGATACCTACTGTACCGCGCTCGGAGAGGGGGGATACCTACTGTACCAGAGCCGATGGCCTGGGGGCAGTGGTGTAGCTACCCAGGCGGGGCGGCAACCTACCTACTGTACCAGCCGAGCTAGGGGGGGGGGGTCGTACCACTTGGGGGGGGTCATCTGGAAACCGAAATTTTTTATGTCTAAATACTGAAGAAAATGTGGCCTAAAACACTAATTTCGCGCGCAGCGCGCGATTTTTCGCCCATTTGCAGACAAATATGCTAATTTTATGCAATTTTAAGCCAAAAATGAATGTTTTGGGTGAAAAGTTAGGTGGGGCGGCAACAGTGGTGTAGCTACCCAGGCGGGGCGGCAACCTACTGTACCACCCAAAATGCGGGGCGGCAACCTACCTACTGTACCAGCCGAGCTAGGGGAGGGGTCGTACCACTTGGGGGGGGGTCGTCTGGAAACCGAAATTTTTTATGTCTAAAATACTGAAGAAAATGTGGCCTAAAACACTAATTTCGCGCGCAGCGCGCGATTTTTCGCCTATTTGCAGACAAATATGCTAATTTTATGCAATTTTAAGCCAAAAATGAATGTTTTGGGTGAAAAGTTAGGTGGGGCGGCAACCTACCTACTGTACCAGGGGAGGGGCGGCAACCTACCTACTGTACCAGGCGAGGGGCGGCAACCTACCTACTGTACCTAGGGGGGGCTCCCCCCCACTCCCCCCCCCCAGCTACACCACTGGGCGGCAACCTACCTACTGTACCAGGGGAGGGGCGGCAACCTACCTACTGTACCAGGCGAGGGGCGGCAACCTACCTACCAGGGTTTATTTTTTCAAAATGGGCTAGTGGCAAGAAGCTAGTAAAATCAAAAATTTAGTAGCTTTTTTTGCCGCTGAAAAGCCAATTTACAAGCTTTTATGGCTACAATTCAAAATTTAGTAGCTTTTAGGCTTAGGCTTTAGGCAAAATTTAGTAGCTTTTCAAAAAAATTAGTAGTTAAAAAGCTACTAAATTTGGTTAAAAAAATCCATGCTACCTACTGTACCTAGGGGGGACCCCCCACCCCCCCAGCTACACCACTGCCTGGGGGGTTATGTACCTAGGGGGGGTTTGGGGGGTTGGGGGAGGGGTTAGGTTTTGGGGTGAAAATATTTAATGTGCTTATTATGTGTGGAATCGTGTGAAAACGTAGTATTTGCGCGCGTAGCGCGCGAATTTTGGGTAATTTTGAGGCAAAAACCACTGATTTTACACTAATTTTGGCCATTTTGGTCAAAAATTGGCACTTTTGAGGCAAAATCGGGGGGGATACCTACTGTACCGGGGTGAAAATCGGGGGGATACGTACTGTACCATGCCAAACATCGGGGGCATAGTAGTGGCTGGGGGGGTTGGGGGGGTTACCCCTCCCCTCTCAGTACTTACCTACCACAAAACCCGAGGGGGGTTGGGGGGGTTGAGTACTTACCTCCTCTCACAACTCCAAATCATACCTCTCACAAGCAATTTTATACCTTTTTAAGGCAAAAATCGGTGTTTTTCGACCTTATTTTCCCAAAAATCGCGACCCACCCATAATACCTGTTTTTAGGCGATTTTCGGCGAAAATTTTGAAAAAGTACTATTTTTACCTCAATTTTTGGCCAAAATTGTATCACAAAAACGGTGTTTTTTTCGCCTTTTTGGGTGACCAAAATCATACCTCTCACGCACCTCCCACACATGGGCCTGCCACTACACTGATCGGGGGGATACCTACTGTACCAGGCGAGGGGGAATACCTACTGTACTGGGGGGCTACCCCCCCCCCCAACCCCCTCCCCACCTCCAACACTGCCTGGCGCGGCGGTTAGTGTACTAGTGTACCTTAGGGGGGACCCCACCCACCCAGGAACTACACTGAGCGTCAACCTACCTACCTACTGTACCTATGGGGGGGGCCCGCCCCCCACCCCCTGCAGCACCGTTGTTTTCCAACCAAAAAATAGGTTTAAAAAATCGCAAAAGTTATGACAAAAAATGGGTTAAAATCTGAGCCAAAAAAATCGGGCCGGGCCGGAGAGTTGGGGGCTCGGGCCGGGCCGGAGATTTGGGGGCTCGGGCCGGGCACTTTCGGCCGGGCAAAAGAAAATTTTCGATTTTTTTCAGCTTTTTGGACTTTTTCAAATTCAAATTTATTCAGTTTTCGTCCCTTGAAAATTGGCTACCGTATCGTCGGAAATAGAACCCCCCCCATTAATTGACCCCCCCCATTAATTGAACCCCCCTAAATGGCTCGAAATCAAAAATAGAACCCCCATTAATTGACCCCCCCCATTAATAGAACCCCACCCCAACCTTCACCGTAACCGTACTATGGGTGGGCACAATACCCAATACCAATACCACCCAATACCAATACCAATACCAGTGTTTGGTATTGGTATTGGGTGTAATTCTGGTATTGGGTATTGGGTATTGGTATTGAAGCTGGCCTGGTATTGGTATTGGGTATTGGTATTGGGTTTGCCCAGGTATTGGGTCAAAACCAATACCCAATACTAATCCAGAAAAACCCAATACCAAACCCAATACCAAACCAATACCAAACCCAATACCAACCCAATACCAGACCAAAAACCCAATACCAAACCAATACTAAGACCAATACCCAATACCCAATACTCAATACCAATACCAACCCAATACCAAACCCAATACCAGGCACTTCAGTAGCATTGATCTGGTATTGGGTAGGCCTGGGCCAGTGTAGTTCCTGGTCCGGCGCGGCGGTTAGTGTACCTACCCCTTTTTTCCGTGCGGCGGTTAGTGTACCTCCCTGGGGGGGGGGAAGGGGGGGAAGACCCAAATTCAGGAAAAAGTCACTTTTTGAGGTAGAAAATTTGACCGATTTTTTGCCCTTTTTGGAAAAAATTCTCCATAAAAAGGGTATTTTGGCGACTTTTGACAACATTGACCTAAAAATTACCCATTTTAGGCCTAAAAATGCCCATTTTAGGCCTAAAATTGCTTATTTTAGGCAAAAATTGAGGCGGTTAGTGTACCTGGCGCGGCGGTTAGTGTACTAGTGTACCTTGGTCGCGGCGGTTAGTGTACCTTAGGGGGGGGGGACCCCCCCTCCCCCCCCAGGAACTACACTGAAGGCACAATACCACTTTTGACACCCAATACCAATACCCAATACCAGTGTAGTGGCAGGCAGATGGTTGCAAGGTACCCTTGGGGGGGGATGGATCCAGATGGTTGCAAGGTACCCCCCTACCCAGCCTCCAGAAGGTTGCAAGGTACCCCTGGGGTCCGAAAAAAAGGGTGTTTTTTGCATGCTTTTTTCTGCAAAATTGGCCAAAAAAATGGTACTTTTTTGCATTTTGGCCGAAAATTTGCCCAAAATAGCTATCATATCGAGGTTTGCGCGCGGAGCGCGCGATTTTTGGGGTTTTGAGGTCGAAAAACACCCATTTTGGCCTATAAAAACCACAAATTGATGGTTGCAAGGTACCCTCCGGGGTGGTTGCAAGGTACCTACCCTTCCCCCCCCATCCCCCCCGAGGGCTGGTTGCAAGGTACCTACTCCTTAGGGGGGAATCCCCCCCCCCATCCCCCCCCCAGCCACTACACTGCCCAATACCAATACCGGCCCTGTACCAATACCCAATACCAATACCAAATTGATGACCCAATACCAATACCCAATACCAATACCGGGTGAGACCCAATACCAATACCAATACCCAATACCAGATCAATACTATTGAAGTGCCTGGTATTGGGTTTGGTATTGGGTTGGTATTGGTATTGAGTATTGGGTATTGGGTTGGTATTGGGTATTGGGTTGGTATTGGTATTGAGTATTGGGTATTGGTTTGGTATTGGGTTTTTGGTCTGGTATTGGGTTGGTATTGGGTTTGGTATTGGTTTGGTATTGGGTTTTGAGTCAAGTATTGGGCTTGGTATTGGTTTGGTATTGGGTTTTTCTGGACTAGTATTGGGTATTGGTTTTGACCCAATACCTGGGCAAACCCAATACCCAATACCAATACCAGGCCAGCTTCAATACCAATACCCAATACCAGTGTAGTGGCAGGCCCATGTGTGGGAGGTAAGTATGATGCGGGGTTGGGACCGGAAGCGTGAGAGGTATGATTTTGGTCACCCAAAAAGGCGAAAAAACACCGTTTTTGTGATACAATTTTGGCCAAAAATTGAGGTAAAAATAGTACTTTTTCAAAATTTTCGCCGAAAATCGCCTAAAAATAGGTATTATGGGTGGGTTTGCGCGCGGAGCGCGCGATTTTTGGGAAAATAAGGTCGAAAAACACCGATTTTTGCCTTAAAAAGGTATAAAATTGCTTGTGAGAGGTATGATTTGGAGTTGTGAGAGGTAAGTACTCAACCCCCCCCCAACCCCCCCCTCGGGTTTTGTGGTAGGTAAGTACTGAGAGGGGGGGGTAACCCCCCCAACCCCCCCCCCCCCCAGCCACTACTATGCCCAATACCCAATACCAGAATTAGACCCAATACCAGTGCTGTGGTGGGGGGGGGGGGGGGTGGGGGGGTCCCCCCCCCAATGGTACCCGACCCGCCCCGGCCTGGTACGCTACCCCCCTACCCGCCCCGCTCTGGTACCCTACCCCCCTACCCGCCCCGCCCTGGTACCCTACCCGCCCCGATTTTTAACCCCAAAATGCACATTTTTCGGTCAAAAATGCCCAAATTTCGACCGAAAACCCTAAAAAGTGCAAAAAATTTCGCGCTGCGCGCGATATATGTACTTTTTAGTACATAAAAACAGGCACGCGAAAAAACTTGTGTTGTACCCTACCCGCCCCGAAAAATCTTCCCCCCCCCCCCCCCCCCCCCCAAACCGGATTCCCCCCCCCCCCAAGATCCCAGGTACACTACCCCCCTACCCGCCCCGATTTTTTACACCTATGTTATACTTGCGGGCCGGAAAAAAAACCGTTTTTTTTCCGGAAAAAAAACCGAAAAAAAACCGTTTTTTTTCCGAGGCCCGGAAAAATACGTTTTCATTTTTCCGGAAATTTTTCCAAGTGGCAACTTTTGGAAAAAAACGGTTTTTTTTTTCAAAAATTTCCGAAATATTTTCAAGGGTTACGAAAGGATGTTGTCAAAACTAATGTAAATCGGTGCTAAACAGTTCAAAATGAGCACTTTTTAATCTCCAAGTGCATTTTTAGCATGTTTCAGGCCATTTCCCGACAAAATTTTCTCCAAAATAGGCGTTTTTGGACCATGGGTATCCTTAAGTACTGGAAAAATATTTGGAAAAAAAACGGTTTTTTTTCCGGAAAAAAAACGGTTTTTTTTCCAAAAATATATTTTGCGGAAAAATACGCAAGTATAACCTATGTACCCTACCCGCCCCGCAAAAGTAGCCACAGCACTGCCCAATACCAATACCAAACACTGGTATTGGTATTGGTATTGGGTGGTATTGGTATTGGGTATTGGGTATTGTGCCCACCCATAGTATTGGGTATTGGTATTGGTATTGGGTCTCACCCGGTATTGGTATTTGGGTATTGGTATTGGGTCACCAAATTGGTATTGGTATTGGGTATTGGGTATTGGTACAGGACCGGTATTGGTATTGGGTGTCAAAAGTGGTATTGTGCCCAGGCCTAAACCGTACCACAGATTAGTGGTATGGTAGGGCTGTGTTGTTGTGTCAAACGTTGTTTAAGCTTGCGTACACAACAGAACACAGCTTTTTAAGCATAATTGCCGCTGTTGAAGTTAGAAAATACCGAAAACAAGCCATTTTTATGGGCATTGTAACAATGATTTTTTTTCGTCGGGGGGCCAAATGAAAAATATTACCCCCCAATAATTGACCCCCCCATAAATTGAACCCCCCAAAATGACCCCAGTGAAAAAATAGACCCCCCGGGTTCTATTTCAAGTTTCAAGTTTTATGCATGCTTTCGCAAAAGCCTAACGGCAGGCTAGGAAGAATTAACAAAATGAGCTAAATATGAGCAAACAAACACGGACAAACAGAACGGGTAGGGCGGAGGTAACGGTAACGTAAAGGCAGTCTACGGGAGGTTGGCGTGAGCTTAACGACCGACGCATGCTCGACGCGACGCATTTTTCGAAAAGTTTCGAACCGCGTTCCTCCACTCGGATTTCGGTTATTCGAAATGCGGTTGCACCCGAGTGGCACGGAACGAGTGAATCATTAGGTTACCGGTTTTTTTTGAATTGGCGCTCAAAAGGCTAGTTTGGTCGGCGAGAATGTTTCAAATTAATTTTTTCGAAGAGAAAGTTCGTTTTGCTTGGCAAGGTTGTCACTTAGCCCCCGAATACCGTAACCCACCGTAATTTTGATCTGCAAGGATCGTGTCGAGACCATTTTGTTTTTTATCTATGTTTTGCGTGTTAGCGCCATCACCAACCAACATTTCGAAGTTTTGGTGATCGACGCGCATGATGACAATTTCCAGCTTGCTGCCGCTAATACACGTGTCGATAAGCAGCGATCAGCATGGGTCTCGCAACGATCTCGCTTGCGGCGGGTTACGGTATTCGGGGGCTGAGTGACAACCTCCCGTAGACTGCCTTTATGGTATTTCCGACAATACGGTAACCGATTTTTGAAAAAAAAGATCTTTTCTGATCTTTTCCAGAGATTAGGATCGGGTGGGGTCAAAGAAAAAAATGGTAAAAAAAAAGACCAAAATTTCCAAAAATTTTCTTGGGGAATCTTTGACGAAACCTCGATGCCTGATTCATAAAGGAACGGTGAAACATTGATCAAGCATGGGTTTGTGGTAACGGGGCGCTTCGTTCCCGGTTGACAAACCGCTTGCAAGGGAGTCGGGTTTATCAGGTTTATCCGTTTTATTTATAATCAGTCTTCCCGGCACGCACTGCTTGTCCCACTTTCTTCTCCGATGACACCGACAAGTGGGCACAGCACAAGGATTGTGCAATGCGCCGCAAACGTTTGTGAGGCTGATGTCACGCGTGCTGGATAACTTATCCGGCTACTGCACAGCGGCATACCTACACGGACGACGTACTGATTCACGCAAGGTCGTTCGAGGAACATTTAACAGGGATTGAGCCAGGGTAGTACTTGGGGGGGGGGGGGTGGGGGGTGGTCCCCCGCCCCCCCAAATTCATCTATCTATCGTCAACAGAGGTCGCAATCGGGCCGGGTTTGGCCGGCCCGGCCCGGCCCGAGCCCCCAAATCTCCGGCCCGGCCCGGCCCGAATTTTTGGCTCAGATTTTAACCCAATTTTTGTGATAATTTTTGCGATTTTTGAATCAATGTTTTTGTTGAAATTTCATTGTTTTCCATGAAAAAGTCGCCAGATAGACAATACCAATGGTGTGGCTGGGGGGTCCCCCCTAGGTACAGTAGGTAGATGACGCGCCATCCTGGTACAGTAGGTAGGTCGCCGCCCCCCCGGCTGGTACAGTAGGTTGCTATTTTTGGCTCAAAATGGTATAAAATCCATATTTTTCATTCCAAATAATCGAAAAATTTTGAGGGTTTTAGAGTACATTTTCATCGAAACTTGGACATAAAAAATTTTGTTCCCCCCTAGCTCGGCCGGTCGGTACAGTAGGTAGGTTGATTTCAGGCCTTTCTGGTGGTACAGTAGGTTGATTGCACGCCTGGGTAGCCACACGACTGGACAATACTGATCACTTACTTGCTGAATCCGTCCGAAATTTTAGTATTTTGGACAAAAAAACCCTACTTTTTCAGTAAAATAAGTCACTTCAGAAGCTTCGGGCCGGGGTGCCCGGCCCGGCCCGGCCCGACCCTCCAAATCTCCGGCCCGGCCCGGCCCGAGCCAAAAGCCCAAAATCGCGGCCCGGCTCGGCCCGGCCCGGCCCGGCCCGAGGTCGGGCCGGCCCGATTGCGACCTCTGATCGTCAACACTTTTTGATTTCATCTATCTATCGTCAACACTTATGGGCAGTCAACACATTTCGACCCCAAAATGGGTATTTTTGCCTCAAAATGGCTCAAAATCGGTATTTTTTGTCCCAAATAGGCAAAAAATCGCGCGCTACGCGCGGATTTAGTACATCTGAGTTCATTTTCATTAATATTTACACATTATTACCTACTTAGTGCACTATACTATACCTTGATTTTTGGCGACCCCCCCCCACCATCTATCTATCGTCAACAAGTTTGGGTCGACCCCCCCAGATTTCGGACTTGGGTCATCTATCTATCGTCAACACATTTCGGGTCCCAATCTATCTATCGTCAACACCCTGACCAAGTACTACACTGGATTGAGCAGGTGCTTGACCGATTGCGCGAACACGGACTGAAAGTGAAGCCGAAGAAATGTGAATTTTGGTTCAAATCCCACCGGGTGCTATTTTCTGTGCCAGCACCTTTTGTTCAAAAAATTGTTCAAAAAAATAGTCACCTCGCCCCGGGCCCACACCACGGGACTTTTAGTCGCCGGGCTCGGGCCCCGGGACTTTTAGTCACTTCGTCCGGGCCTCGCGCCCCGGGGTCCCGGGACTTTTAGTTAGTCCCTTGCTGAAAGAAAGAGAAACGCACGAGCACGCTCTCCACCTTGGTGGTTAACTCCCTTTTGACTCCCAAAACATTTGTGTGCTGAACAACGTTGCTGTTCGCGTAAGCACGCAACAAATTGAGGTCAGACAGCTGGAAGTTGTCAGCACTCCGGCCCGGCCCGGTCCGATTTGAAAGTCCAAAATCGCGGCCCTGCCCGGCTCGATTTTGGGGTCAAAGGAAAAAATGGTGAAAAACCAAAATTCCCAAAAATTTTCTTGGGGAAGCATGTTTATGTTTTTGTGATTCGGTTACTGTGAACCGCGTCCATTTGGGCCCCACAAAAAATTTGCACATATTCTGCGCGAAGCGCTATTTTTGGAGATTTTTGGTCAAAAAATGCGCTTTTGGCTTGAATTTTGAGCAATTCGGGGTTCGGGCCGGGTAGGGCAGGGCCGGCAAGTCCGATCCTAATCTCTGATAATGACAACCGCTCTCCGTGCGCTGGCTTCCCGATGCAGAAACCTACCGTGGTTCAAATTCCGCCATCCACTATCCACGATCACGGACCCGAAGTTTGGAACTTGATGAAAAAAAATTGGAAAAAACTGTTTTTACATCCATGGACTTCTCACGCACGTGATATTTGATGAAACATTTGCCTTTGTTTACCGTAGTGGTCTCTTTTTCATGATTCTGTTTCCGTCAGGTGAGAGGTCGCAATCGGGCCGGGTTTATCGGGCCGGGTTTCGCAGGCCCGGCCCGAGCCCCCAAATCTCTATCCCGCCCCCCGCCAGGCCCGAACCCTCAAATCTCCGGCCCGGCCCGAATTTTTGACTCAGATTTTAACCCAATTTTTGTCATAATTTCTGCGATTTTTTAACCTGTTTTTTTGGTTGAAAATTCATTGTTTTCCATGAAAAAGTCGTCAGATCAGAGGTCGCAATCGGGCCGGGTTTGGCCGGCCCGGCCCGGCCCGAGCCCCCAAATCTCCGGCCCGGCCCGGCCCGAACCCCCATAATCTTCAATATTGCGTCATCCGTTGCCGACTTTATTGCTCGTTACGTTTGTTCTCTTCATTACCAGTTGTTTGGTTGGTTGAATCTCGCCGGTACGTTTTCTTTGTCGTTTGTTCGTTCATGTTCACATTTTCGTTTATTAATACTCATGTTCATTTTTTTAGGGTTTCTCCGGATCTTGTGTAAAGGTCTTTGCGAAAGCGTGCAGATAAAATTTGAATTTGAATCTCCGGCCTGGCCCGGCCCGAATTTTTGGCTCAGATTTTAACCCAATTTTTGTCATAATTTTTGCGATTTTTTTGAACCTATTTTTTGGTTGAAAACAACGGTGTTGCAGGGGGTGGGGGTCCCCCCTAGGTACAGTAGGTAGGTAGGTTGACGCTCCATCCTGGTACACTAGGTAAGTCGCCGCCCGGCGCCTAGTACAGTGAGTTGCGATTTTTGGCTCAAAATGGTATATAAAATCGGTACTTTTCACTCCAAATAGGCGATAAATCGCGCGCTACGCTCGAAATTAGCGTTTTAGAGCACATTTTCTCCAAAATTTCGACCTAAAAAATTTTGTTCCCCCCCTAGCCCGGCCGGTACAGTAGGTTGGTTGCCGTCCCACATTTTTGGTGGTACAGTAGGTTGCCGCCCCGCCCGGGTAGCTACACCACTGGTTGAAAATACATGAAAAGGTCGTCAGATAGACAATACTGATCACTTACTTGCCGAATCCGTCAGAAATTTTAGTATTTTTGACAAAAAAATCCCTACTTTTTCAGTAAAATTAGTCACTTCAGATTCAGAAGCTTCGGGCCAGGCCTCCAAGTCCAAATCTCCGGCCCAGCCCGAGCCAAAAGCCCAAAATTGAGGCCCGGCCCGGCCCGAGGTCCGCAAGTATACCTTGCACTGCAACCTTCCAAAGGCTGGATAGTGGGGTACCTTGCAACCATCTGGATCCATCCCCCCAACCCCCATGGGTACCTTGCCATCATCTGCCTACCACTACACAGGACCTCTGGTTTCCGTTATAGTGCCCACCGTGAAAAAAACCGTTTTTTTCCTGGTAAAAACGAAAAAAAAACGTTTTTTCTGGCGCCAGAAAAATTTCCTTTTTATATTTATTTATATTTATATTTATAAACTAGTTTCCCTCCGTCCGCTTTCATTCGGTCTGGTGCTGTTGCTGTACGTTGCCGTGGCAAGGGGGCTGGGGGGTTTACCCCAGTGTAGTGGCAGGCAGATGGTTGCAAGGTACCCTTGGGGGGATGGATCCAGATGGTTGCAAGGTACCCCCCTACCCAGCCTCCGGGAGGTTGCAAGGTACCCCTGAGGTCCGAAAAAAGGGTGTTTTTTGCATGCATTATACTGCAAATTTGGCCGAAAAATTGGTACTTTTTTGCATTTTGGCCGAAAATTTGCCTAAAATACCTATTATATGGAGGTTTGCGCGCGGAGCGCGCGATTTTTGGGGTTTTGAGGTCGAAAAACACCCATTTTTGCCTATAAAAACCATAAATTGATGGTTGCAAGGTACCCTCCGGGGTGGTTGCAAGGTACCTACCCTTCCCCCCCCATCCCCCCCAAGGGGTGGTTGCAAGGTACCTACTCCTTAGGGGGGGGGAATCCCCCCCCATCCCCCCCAGCCACTACACTGGTTTACCCCCTCTCAGTTCTTACCTGCTACCACAAAACCCGAGGGGGTGGGGGTTGGTGAGTGCTTACCTCTCACACACACACAACTCCATATCTTACCTCTTCCATTCAATTTTATACTTTTTACAGGCAAAAATGTGTTTTTTCGACCTTATTTAAAATCGCACCGCGCGCACACCCGCCCATAACGCGTATTTTTAGGCGATTTTCGGCGAAAATTTGAAAAAGGACTTTTTACCTCATTTTTTGGCCAAAATTGTATCACAAACGGTGGTTTTTTGCCTTTTTGAGTGACCAAAATCATACCTCTCACATTGATGAAAATGTACTAACGCTAATTTCGCGCGTAACACGCGATTTTTCACCTATTAGGAGTGAAAAATGCCGATTTTATACCGTTTCGAGCCCAAAATCGCAACTTTCTGTACCAGCCGGGAACGGCGACCTCCTACTGTGGGGCTCCCATAGGTTTTTTTGCTACTAAATGGTAGCAATTTGCTACTAAAAATTGACATGACATATTGGTCTTGTGCATGATTTTTCAGATTCCCGCCGAAACCAGTCGGAGTCGAAATTTTGATATCGCTGAGCTATTTCACAGCTTCCAAATGACGACGGACGGTCATTCATTGAAGTGAGCAAGGAAACAAAAACCAGCGAATATTGGCACAAATTGTGTTAAATTTAATACGAAACAAGAACCGCATCAGACTTATTGGCCGAATAATTCCAATAACTTTATGTCGTCGGCCAAACGCCCATCGACCGAATTAATCTATCAGAGTTTCTATCCCCTCATAGCGTTAGATCAACATACACTGCCATCATCTGACTCTGGACATCGCCAAACTGCACTCAATCCATCAACTCTCGATCATCGCGGCCATCAAATTTTGACGATAATTGATCACATTCAACAAATTAATCACCATTCTGCCGCTAAACAGCCCCGGTGTCGAGCAGCCCTGTCGTGTCCCGCCGCCCCGCCGCACCTCAACCATATTCCCCATCCAACACACTTTGCCCAATTTGTCATCCCCCGCTGCTGCGAATAACAATCAAACATCAACAGCATCGTCAATTCTTGATTCCGTCAACAATAACAACAACAATCCGCAAACTTCGACGTCGTCATTTCTGTCAGCCGCCGTTGGACGTCTGACGGCTGTCAATCAAGTACCGCCCATTTCTGCTGAGGATCTGACCAATAACAACGCCAATCGAGGAGCGCTTAACGCTGCAAACGCTCAGATCGTATCAGGTGCCTGTGCCTTTATTATGATAATCTGAGGTCCCCCCTAAGGAACCCTAACGCCCGCAACAAAGGACACAGAACACCAACCCCCCCGCCAGGTACACCAACCACCCCCATTTTTTCCCAAAACGGCATAGCCAAAAGATCAGTCAAACAAAAGCGCCAAAAATCCGAATATGTTCAAAAAGGGGCAAAACCGGGCAAATTTTCTCCCTAAAAAATACTTTCCTATTTTGGTCCCCCCCCCCCCCCCGGGGGGGACACAACACCCGCGGCAGGAAAAAGGGGAGTACACTAACCGCCGCGCCGGACCAGGAACTACACTGATCTGAGGGAATATGTTCGGGATGTTTCAAAGAGCTTCATGTTGATAATCAAAAAAACATGTTTTAACAGGTGCTCTAGCGTCAGCGCTGTCCACGCTCACAACTTCATCCGACGTCGTACACTCGTCGCGTCGACCATCGGGTGCAGCTGGTGAGCAATTTTTCATTTTTTCTAACCTCAATTTTTCAAAATTAAATTTTTTTTAGCAGCGTCCCAGCACAGCAGCACCGATTCATCGCCAGCGTCCGCATTCAAGGACGACGACGAGAACACCAATTCCAGCTCAGTATCCAGTGGTTGGTTGTTGTTGTTCGATCTATGAAACATCGGCCAGCTACGTAGATGTACATAATGTTTCACAGATACGACGCGTTCCTGTTCTTCGCCCGTCGACCAGCCGGCAGCTAAACGTGCCCGACTTGACCAAATCGCAATGCACGACCAACAACAACCACAGGTGTGCTTGACTCAGGGGCCTCCAATTTCGTTCAATCAACAAAGATGATAAAATACTGAAATTGCACTTGCAAAACCTCAGTTTTTATCTGACATTCGAAGAAAATGAAAAGCACAAGTCGGTACAAAACTTGGTGATAGGATAGGATTCGTTTGTGATGTGGTGTGCTTCCCCCGTTTCCACCTTTTTCACAGACCGTCGGTGCATCAAGTACTCATCATCAGTGAAAATACACTAGAGATGACCCCAAGCTCACATTATTTCCAATTTTTGCAGTCATCCCCGGGCAGCACGGCATCCACATCGAGCAGTAACGCTGGTGGTGGCACCAGTCCGGGTGGCAGCACACTGATGACTGGGAGTGCACCACGCAGGGAGTTGGTAGCCGCGAGACTCAAACGCAATCTGCCTGGGGCAACGGGCGCATCCAGCAGCAACAGTGGACTGCTGCATGTGCATAATGGTGAGTGGGAGCAATTGGTGACCCATATCCGGGACATGCAGGCCGAGTTTGTCAATTGCTGGCCTCTTTGGTCATTTTTTGGCCCCTTTAGACTTAATAGACTTAAGTATAGGAACCTCTTCAAACCCAAACGCTAGACACAGCATTGTGTCAAACAATGCGTGGTCGCCAAAACATTCGGTACAGCAGTTGTATTGCAAACCGTTTGATCCGCCAGACTGGCTGCTGCAGTAACAATTTGAAAACAATGACTGTTCTTGCAGGTGCTTCGGCGACGATTTTGGATGGACTCGCACGTGACGACCGGTGAGTGGCGTGTATGGCAAAGCAATTGATGATTATGAATTTTAGCTCAAATTCTTCTGAATCTTTCTAATTGCTGGTGCAGCTGCGAGAACGGTGCGTCAATGGCGGCGACGTTCGAGAGCACGAGCAGCAGTGCCGCAGGACAGACAGCCACCGTCGAGTTGTCGGACACCGATCGACAGCTGGTTCGATTGATTGGACAACATCTCAAGAACCTGGGATTCAAGTACGACAACACCACTTGAGTTGATTGCATTCCGGTTCTTTTTTCATGGTTCCACGGGGAAGGCGCAATTTAACGGTACAAACTTGGGAACGTAGGTAATTTGTTTCTCGAGTTTGATGAACTCGCAGAGCTGGTCCGTCCAAATGTCACACACATTTTTGTTATGCGTATGTGAGTTCCTGACGTAAACTGCGGAGTAGAAACCGCCCGTAGAGACCATAGACTGTTATGGAAATCCAGCTGGGCTCTTTCACGATTATTCTGGTGATCAACAGGTTGACATGACATTAGTGATCCACCTCTCACTGACCAGTGTGGTTATCCGGCTTTGAGTTACACGCCTTCCTCGTTATTCGAATGATAATCCTATGATATCGTCGGGTCGGCGATTGCAAAGACAGATACCTAATTGTTGTCGCTATGTCGACCTTCCTTGCAACCATCTCGCACCGGCCGCACTCTCTGACAAAAGCAAAAAGCAAAAAGTTTTTCAGCGTAGTCATCATCCACAGCGCACGCCAAACAGCCTCTGAAACATTTTGTTTGAGCATCACTGTGGTTTAGGCGCGTGGTTAAAGGGGAAATTGCGCATTCCTTTTCGCCCTTCAAACTTTACAAGGGCTTAGATAATAGTTTGGACATCACAAAAATCAAATCACTTGTTGCCAATTCTCAGACGTGCAACCACATGATGCAAATAAAGAGGAACCGCCGGGAAGAAAATTCGCCGCGGACCGGCCGAATTTCAACCTGCGCATTCAGGGTTTCAAATGGTCTCGACGCGATCTGCTAATGTTTGCGTCAGAACAAAATGTTCCATGGTGCACCAGCCAACTTGCCACATCTCGCAAAAGAAATTTCGAAAATTTTCGTCATTCTGTTTCATTGCGTGCGGCATCGCCCGTGCAACCAGCGTGGCGAGCGGGCTGAAACATTCTGTTCTGACGCAAACATTAGCAGATCGCGTCGAGACCATTTGAAACCCTGAATGTGCAGGTAGAAATTCGGCCGGTCCGCGGCAAATTTTCTTCCCGGCGGTTCCATTTGAACTGCATCTCATGGATGCATCTTAGCAAATTCATACTAAATAATTTGAGTTTTGTGATGCCCAGACTGCAGTCTAAGCACTTGCAAAGTTTGAAAGGCGATTAGGAATGTGCAATTTCCCCTTTAAGGAGTTGCTGTTGTGCTGAACTTTTCGCTTTTCGCGTTTGTCAGAGAGCGGCCACCAGCCACCTGAAATTGTTTGCACAGGCCCGCTGACCTGAAAGCTTCATGCAACTCAAACAGCCCAAATGATTGGCAGCTATAAAATGTTTCACCACACACGTAGGAAATGCAGCAAGAGATTTTCAAAGAAATGGGGTGTCTCCATCTCCAAGCAACAGTGACTTATGAAGCTATGCTGCACAACTAAAATGACAAGCAGTGTCCAACACATTTGGTTTCAAGGATTAGACGTTCAGTTGAGTTTTATCGGGGCTGGTTAGATTCGTGTGGCTCAATCAAAGTCAACCCGCCCGGCCCCTGACCCTGATGCCAGCAAAGTGAATGTGGGTTTGCGCGCGTGCGTCTTGTGCAGGTACCGCAGGCTCAATTTAGTAATCACCCAGCACAAATGAACGTAATACATAAATTGTTGCTGTTGGGAAATGTCATACCATAATGTAAATTATCGTTATTATTTGTGCATTTACACGGACACATAAAATGAAGCAACGACACGACAACCACAGGGCAGAACATTACACTTTGTGCACTGATGTGTACATTTTATCTCAGTTGCTTTGCCGCACAATGCAATCATAATGGCGAAATGAAAATGTAGATTTGCCTACGTTTGTTCGCGATGCTATACATACATCACAACAACTATCACGTGGGTCAACATGTGCTTTGCAGTTCGTGGGTACTGCGGATATGTGTTTGGTTCATTTTTTGGTTTTTGTATAATTTCCAATGTTCAAAAACCTGCCACTGGGTATGTGATGCATAGGTTGCTGAAATGTTGGGCCATGTAATGTAATATCACTACACTTATGGGGCCCGCAAAAATGTCAGTCCTGACTTCATGCGCGTGCGTACAACAAATAAAATCACGTGGGGCATGGTCGTTGCCAATGCCGAGTCAGGTCGCTGCCATCTTTTGGCTTTGTGGACCTGATTCAAGATCAGGTACCCCTCGCATGAAAAGCACGAGAATAAAATCCGTTGACAGGTTAACCTTGTGCTGTTAACGACTTTGGGTGTTATGTGTGTAACAGCTGATGATGCGACAGACACGCAAGGGCAAGACACACCACCGGGGTCGACTTTGACTGACTTGTGATGGATGTATCATATGTACTTGCGTTTGCGGAAAAGTGTGCGTTTTCACACTGATAGGGGTTGTGAATTTGCGAAACGCGGAAGATACCTTAGTATTCCGTCGATACACATGTGTGACCGAAACGAGCTGTATGTGTAAACGCTGTTTTTTTATCTCGCTCAAACATCATGTGTTCTTGTGTTGTCGTCGGCAGAAATCGATCGAAAAGTTATTATATTCCTTCAGTTGGTCGGTTTATTGAAACTTGTTTTTAGTTACGTGGCCTGGCCGTGTGCGTGCGTGTGTGCTGCTGCTGCTGCGGGATTGTGCTTTCACGAGCCACTGCCTGACTGCTTATACTTGGTCTGGGCTCGGATGTGAACCTGAATAGCGGGCATACAAAGGTTTTCGCTCGAAATTACCAAAAAGGTCTAAATCGAATCCGCCATCAAGTTCCTTCTGGTGCGTCAAACTGTGACAAGAAAGCAATCAAGCCAAAAATGACGTTGGTGTGCATGGGGGTGGGTGGAGTGTGTGTTCCAAACAACAGCGCTCGTGCATGACGTTTTCGGTTCGCGGTGTCCTGGATCGCGAAGCCGCCAGTACAATGGCGAGTATCCAACGAGTGATTTTGCTGATGATCCGGCATATGTTGGAGTTGTTGTCGTTGCAGTGCAGCTGCGGCTTGGTGGTTTGGTTCAGCTGCTTTTGCTGTATATGTGTGATGCTGTGCGCAGCAAAACGCAGCTATCCCTATGTGTTGTGTGTGTACGTAACGCATTGATTCGGTCTGGCCTCTACGACATAACATGTACACATACACATACATACCTACGAGTAGTGGTGGTGTACCTAGTAGTTGCCTATGTATGTGGGGTTGTCACGAGTGTGTGTGTGTACTGGCTGCCCAGTCGGGCTCGGCTGTGCATACGTATACGTAGTGATGTGATGTTAGGCGCTTAGCTCCGTCCGCTCTCTCTCTCTCTCTTTCCCCTCTCTCTGTTGGAGTATATGAGAAAGGGCAACGAAACCGCGCACATACGCAGCAAAACAGCCAACGACGCTCACTCCTTCGGTTATTTTTTCTGACGATTTCGCTGTGTCCTTTCACCGAGCCAAATGCGCTGGAGGAGACGGTTTTTACGATCTCACTGCTTGACAACACCATGTCGGTCACACAAAAACGATCCTGACCGAAAACGGGACCGCATGTCCGAACAAAATGCGACTGTGAGCGTAGAATTTTGAGTGGGGAGATGTTTCAAAATACGACTGGACTGTTTGGGACCAGAATTGTTGGCGTGTTCCACAATAACACGTTTTGTCAGTTGCTTTTCACGCACGCATGAACTGAAAGGTCTCAACATGGAAACAGACTGGTTTCACTGATGCAACATGTTCAGCGCACGGGTGCGCTTTTGCTCTTTGGGCATGTTCGTTGTTTTTTCGTTCGTGTGCAGATGCAAAATTGCACCTCGCAATAATCAGCACAGCAGACAGACACACGAACAACCAGATACGAACCGCGAAACTGGGTATTGTAATTGTGATGCGTGTGTGCAAATGCACTGTGGGCATAATGTTGGGGCCTGCCCTTGCCCTGTTGGCGCAAGGTTAACACGCACCGCTTGTATGAACGGTACTCACCACAAATAAAACTTAGAATAATTTGGAAGATCGGGTCGGATCGGACTAGGGCACGCGCAGACCGAATATGGTCGGAGTTGTTGTGGGTGACACGTAACTACAGTGCGCAAGCGCGTGGCGCACTGTGACTGATGTTTCACAATACACCGACTGCGAAACGTCATCGTATGTTGATCATCGCTGCACAGCGCGAATTTTCTATGATCTAAAACTGTTTTTGGGAAACACACGCACGTTCACAGTAAGAAAACAAGTAAATACACAAAACAGGTGCGGTGGAAATGCGTATCTTTCACAGCGACACAGCATGTATCAACAAACAGTCGCAGTCAACGTGTGTGTTATATTGCGCTGTTGCTTGTGCTCACTGACCGACAATTGTTATAGTTGTGTCTGGTTTTCGGGGGGTGAAGCAAGCGGAAAACTGGGTAGAAGTGAAATGACATCACAGATAATGAAGGGGGAATGGCAATTTTTGATACGGACACGGGAAATACCTTGGTAATAATGAGTAGTTTTGAAAGCAATGAATGGAAGGAGAACACATCCAAAGAAGTCAATAATGAGGTTTGCCTGCACAGACAAGTGGTGCACCATGACATCGTCAGTGCGAATTCACCAACATCAAAACGCATTTGTGCCGCGTTCGCCGGGTATTGGTCGCACAATGATCATATAAGAATTCATCAAATCACTCTTAACCACTGTGCTATTTGTGATTCTCACAAAACATTTTCAGCTGAAAATAATCTAGCAGATCGACCACGTTGCAGCAGGTCTGAAACATTCTCTTTACTACAAGTTTTGTGTGCGATCACGCAACGTCATTGCCCCGTCACTGTCCCGCTTTGCGATTCAAGAAAAAAATTTGACCACTTCTTATGAAAAAGTCATTGTGCGACCAATACAAAATCCGCTGGTGTGACCTGGTTTTGCAAAAGATATCGGTGTCTTTTCAGGGAGACGGTCAACAAACTGATCCAAGAGAGTGGTTGTCACTTGGAGAACGTCGCGTGCACACAGTTTCGCAACAATCTGCTCGCTGGAGAATGGGATCTGGTATGTACAGTGCAGTATGTTGCTTTGATGTTTGGGCAACGCTGTACTGATCAGGTTCTAAACAGAATCTACGTTTATGTCAATCAGTGTGAACATATGTCACCACTGACATAAGCTAACACGTGCCTACGCATAGGTCATCTGGGTCACGTAGGCCAGGTGCCAAATGAAGTTGCCAAATTCTGCGGTCGCTTTCGCTTCTGTTGACAAAAGTTATGCTGCACTGTGTTTATGAGGATTTGCAAAATGTTTCGTTTCTGTGCAGGTCCTGACCGATTTGAAGCAACTGGCACCGTACGTGCGTTCAACACACGATCTGAATGAGATGCGCTTTCTGGTGCTCGAACAAAAATACTTGGAAATGTTGGAGAAGGACAACGTTCGTGTGTTTTGGCACTGCTTTCTGCGTTTTTCGGTTTCTTAAAAATTGTTTAACTTTCAATTTGCAGAAGATGGAGGCGCTACAAGTGCTGCGCTACGAGTTGACGGCGTTGGATCACAACTACAACCGTGTGCATCAGCTGTCAACGTTGCTCGTCGCCAATCCGGCTGAACTCACCGCGTCAGGTATGAATACATTTTAATCGAAATAAAATATCTGGAACAGAAAATAAACTCATAATTATACTCAAAACACAGGCTGGCAAGGTAGCAGTGTGGAGGCGCGTCAACATCTGTTGGGTCGACTGCAAGCATTCATCCCGCCCGATATAATGCTGCCGCCGCGCAGACTCGAGATATTGCTGGAACAGGTGGGACACACTCGGTTATGCAGTTGTTTTGTTGGTATGTGGGACCAGGGTTGGGCAAGAAAACCGACGGCGTTTTTTCTTAAAAAAAGACGTTTTTTTTTAAAAGAAACGCCTGGGTCGTTTTTCGTTTTTTTAAATCCTGAATTTCCTTGATTTTCCCTGATTTTTTCAGGGAAAGTACCCTGATTATCAAGGAAAATCAATTTTTTTGTCCCATTTTTCTCAAAAAATTTTCAACCAATTTTTAGTTTGTCGAGATACGTCGATATACGGAGTTTGACTTTCAGTGATGACCCCGGCCAAAGTTGGTCCCACGATGCGGGTCTGATATGGGATCTTAGCAACTCGCTAGAAAAGGGTTGAAACCTGTTTATTTTGCCTCAGAACACATAGAATGACTTCATTTAATCACGTTTTCTTCCCAACATGAGCGTTTTCCAATTTTTTTGGGGGCATATTTTGGTCAACTGGGCGTTTTAAAAAAACGTTTTTTTAAAAAAAACGATTTTTTGAAAAAAAAACGTTTTTTGCCCAACCCTGTGTGGGACGTGACGATGACCTGGTGCACCAACCGTCTGCAGAAGTTGAAGTATCATCCATACTATGAAGTGAATCGAGCGGGACCCAAGATTTCGGGTGCTATAAGGATTATTCACTTAATTTGGAGATTCACGCCTGATTGGGGCTCGAACGGTCATGCTGTTATAAAGAGAGACATTCACGATATTATAAAGAGAAATGGTCAAGCTGGTCTGATATCTTCAAGATTAAAATAAGCAAGTTTGACCGTTTGGTTGATTTTGCAGGCCATACAATGGCAATACGCGCAATGTTCGCTGCACAATGCGCCACGTACCACAAAATCTGGCTGTTTGGACCCACAATGTCTTTTCGTCAATCATCAATGCAATCAGTAAGTGCTGCGAAACATTTGTCCTACTATTAGTGGCCCAATGCACCCTGTTTGGAAGCCTCACCATGAAAGTTGACAGGTTAAAATGCGTGTGGTGCGCATTCGCTCGGCATGAACATGCCCAAACTGTTACTGCAGTCCATGTTCGTTTTCATTAATTCAGTTTGTTGCAGAAACGGATTCCCCTGCGAGGCACGTCAGATTCTGACCGATCATTCCGATGAGGTTTGGTGTGTGTGTTTCTCACACAATGGCAGGTACATGGCCACCGGCTCAAAGGAGTCAACCATATTCGTCTATGAAATCGATCAGGTTTGGTGTTTGTGATTTCGATTAGAAATTTTCGCTCATGACTTATGTAGCACAGTATCACAGCAGTGTGCCCGCTTTATATCGCTATCCTCTTCATGGTAAAGCTCTCTGTATGATGAATACTTTGAACGAAATTTTAAACTCCTGGTTTCCACTGCGGTGAGTATTCTTTGCATTGACCATAGATGGCTGATCCCAATCACGTGATTACGAAAATTGTCATGGTCAACTGTAAAGGTAGAGTTATACTTGTCCATTTTGGGCTTGTGGACAATGAGGACAAATTTTTGTTTGGATCATAATTTGTGATAGAGTTGGGGCACTAATTTCGACCAGCGTAAAAGTTGTTCCCCTGCACCAAGTGAACAACCTTTTACGCTGGACGAAATTTGTGCTAGAACTCTATCACAAAATATGATCATAACAAAAATTTGTCCTCATTGTCTACAAGCCCAAAATGGGCAAGTATAACTCCAGCTTAACGCTGATTTCTACTTGACGTTGTGTTCAGCTGTGCTTTCAGGTAACCAAAACGCTACGCAAGTTCACGCAACTGAATGGTCCGCGTAATGGCACGTCGTTCACCGCCTTCTCACACGACAACAAGTACTTGGCTGCTGTTGGACCGGATGGACCTGAATTGTACATCTTCAATGTTCCGGTCGGTGGCATCTTTGTTCATAAATGTGTGACCTCAACACTGATTTGATTACTCGTAACTTACATGCCTACCCTTCTCACACAATGAGTTCAACAGCTGCATTACATTGTGTATTGTGCAATGTGTTTCGGGTTGCCCGTTTCGACCTGTCGTCACAGACTGACATGGCAGTGCATCAGGTCATCATCAGTACGAATGCACCAGATGGCCACGTGACGCGGAGAGGGTGAGACGCGAAAGCCCACATGAACTGGTTTCACGTCTCCAAAAATAATTTGAAAAATATGCATGTTCACAGGAGCGTCGTCTGCACAAACGTATCATCCAATCGGCCGAGGATCAACTGGCAGCAGTCAGTTGGCACGCCGACAGCAGGCGGCTGGTCAGTGGCGGCACAAAGGGACAGTTCTATGTGACGGTCGGTGGTGCTACTGCTGTTGTTTATGTGGTTGTTGTTTGTGTGAAATTCGGGACAATTCATTAACACTCTTTTGTTTAGGACATTGATGGTCAAGTGATGGACTCGTGGGAGGGCATACGTGTGCGTGCACTGTGCACCAAACGGGATGGCACGATTCTCGCTGCTGATACACACAATCGGATACGGTTAGTTCTCATACTAACGTTTTGCTGTATACTGCCTTCTTGCTCAATTGATGCGTGCGTGCTTGGAGCAAAGTGGTTTTGTAAGATACTGACCACGCCTTGAAACATGAAACATCACGATAACTCGATGAATTTCTAAAGCGGTGCTGCGACGGAGTTTGTCAGGTTTGCGCCTCAGACACAGGTATAAACTTCAGCTGGAGGGTGCTTTGCTGGGTTTAGGCATAGTGTTTGGCCGAGGGTGGCGCTCAAGCCTGAACCTTATACCGCCATGACATACACAGTTCATACGAGATGGAGCACATGACCGACTCAACGATTGTGCGAGAGGACGCGTCATTGATCTATTTCTCGATGGACAAAACCGAACGATACGCATTGTGCACCACTAAAGATCAGGTTGGCGCATATAAATTTATACAAATAAAGTGTCCCAAAGAGACCCAAATAAGGCTTTTAATTTTTGAATAATTTTTTTTCAAAGATTAAGGATAAATTTTAATAAATGTTGTTGCAGGGATTGCATCTGTGGGACCTCGATACGCGTCAACTAATTCGCAAATACCGTGGTTCACGCCATGGTGACTGCGTGGTCGTGTCGTGTTTCGGTGGGGAGGACGAGAAATTTGTAGCCAGTGGATCTGAAGGTCGGTACATGGTTTGTGACGCTGGTGTTTATTTTTTGCGAGCATGTTATTTTTTTAAAGAAACTGTTGCGCAAACTTGTTGGCTAACTTGGAATGGACCTCTGAGTTCAGTGAAATTATGAGACTGATCCAAAATGCAGATGGCAACGTGTACGTGTGGCACGCCGACAACGAACATCCGGTCAAAGTACTCACCGGACACACCGGGGTAGCCAATGCGGTTCGTTCATTTGTTGGTTTGTTGGTGACGCTGTGCTTGTAGACAACACAGAAAACTAGAGGGCACTTGGTTCTGAGTGTTCCTAGTGAACAAACCTGTACATGTCTACAGAATTGTGTTTTGTAACCTAATCGATATTCGATGTACATCGGTATGTACCTCGGATATACTTGCGTATTTTTCCGCAAAATATATTTTTGAAAAAAACCGTTTTTTTCGGAAAAAAACCGTTTTTTTTCCGGAAAAAAACCGTTTTTTTCCAAATATTTTTCCAGTACTTAAGGATACCCATGGTCCAAAAACGCCTATTTTGGAGAAAATTTTGTCGGGAAATGGCCTGAACTAGAGTGAGGAATCCTATATAATAGCATTCCTTTCTTGTATAATTCATTCTTCACCACATAACCGATAAACTCTCACACATTCCCATCTTCAACTGGTGTGACCAGCGGAGTAATCGTGTCCCCGCCTCCCCGAACTATCGTACGACCCACGTCGATGCTGTTTACTGATCGTGGCCTTTTGTCCCCTTACCGCGTGAGCCAGATAATGCCACGTTGGTTGTTTATGCCCTTGCTGGCTTCCCCTGTTTTGGCCATCGCTGAAGGAAGACTGCGAGCGGAGTACCACCAACGACGTTGAAGCGGGAAAGATCTACAGGATGAACATTGTGGGTGGAGTACCACCAGCGGACTCGTTGAAGCGGGAAAGATTACGCAGCTCGAATAATCAGACGATGTGCCACTTTGATTGATGATGGATATTTGATTGATTGATGAATGACGACCGTGCCGTTTTGGGCCGTGGAGTGCCCGCGCCTGGTGTGCGCTCGTGTATTTGGGCTATGGAGTTGCCCTGCGCCGTGGAGTGCGTTTTATTTGTGCCGTCGAGCCGTTTGATGGGAAAACTTCGGACCGCAAGCGTCGTGGAATAAACTTCGAATAAATCAAATTTCGGACCGCTGCGTCGTGGAATAAATTTGGAAGAAGAAACTTTGGACCAAAAGCGTCGTGGACTAAATTTCGATGAAGAAAATTTCGGACCGATCGGGTCGTGGACCAAACTTTGATGATGTGCTGCGTGGCCGACGTGCAACGTGGATGATGTTGATGCGTGTGATGTGGCCGGTCGATGAAACATTGAATGTGATGAAGAATGGGAGATGAATAGATTTGATGACGTTGAATGTTTCAAGATGACGTTGGTTGAAACGTGACGTGGACTTTGAAGTTTGGGTTTGTGATGGAGAGCGCATGGCGTAGTAAGGGTGTACGAACAATAGTTACGGGAACAGTTGAAACTAATTGCCAAGCGCGTGATCTTTTAATTAGAATTTCTTGCCACTTTGCTCTACCATTTCTGTTTTTTGCTCCTTGGCAAGGGGAGGAGTGAGGAATCCTATATAATACATTCCTTTCTTGTATAATTCATTCTTCACCACATAACCGATAAACTCTCACACATTCCCATCTTCAACTCTAGGCTAAAAATGCACTTGGAGATTAAAAAGTGCTAATTTTGAACTGTTTAGCACTGATTTACATCGGTTTTGACAACATCCTTTCGCAACCTTTGGAAATATTTCGGAAATTTTTGAAAAAAAACCGTTTTTTCCAAAAGTTGCCACTTGGAAAAATTTCCGGAAAAATAAAAACGTATTTTTCCGGGCCTCGGAAAAAAACGGTTTTTTTTCGGTTTTTTTTTCGGAAAAAAAACGGTTTTTTCCGGCCCGCAAGTATAACCTCGGATGCTCAGCCCTCATGGCTGCGAAATGCCCCAGCTCCTGTGTGCACACTGTGCCTTATTTGAAAATGCATTCCGGCTTGTGCCATATCTGAGAAAGCAAAGCTAGCCTTGTGAACCATCAGGTTGCGTGGAATCCTCACGACTCGACCATGTTGGTGTCATGTGGTGATGATGGCACTGTGCGAGTGTGGGGTCCGAGCTCGTCGCATCCCACCGTGGTCGGTGCACAGGACACACGCACTCCTGTCGACACACAACAAACAACCATACCGTACTCAGGTGAGCACGTTTTCACCTGCCTGTTTGCGCGATGTAACTCCACCCCAAAATCTACTGAAACTGCCAAAAATTGGTATAAGAGTGCTTAACACAGGGTTTTCTTGCCGTAACACACGATTTTTGACATTTTTAGGCGAGAAAATTGTCAATTTTGGCAGTGCTCTGGGTCAAAAAGTCATTTCTTTGGGGTGCTAGTTCCAAACGTGAAAAATTTCCCATACTGCCAACACATACCACCGGCCAGTTTCCCATACCCCATACCAGGGGGTAGCCTCCCCCAAACGACAGGACACGACTGACACTGTGTCCATTACATTTCGTTCTCCCTCACCGGACCCGCTGTTCCCACTGACCTGCATCTATGCTTAGGCTTACGTTTAGTCGTTAGTTTTTGGCCGAAACTGCGGCTTGGGCTGAAACTGATCGGTTTGTTTGTTTGTTTATTGCTCTCAGTGACGCATAAAACCATGCACGTAAATTAGTGATAGAAGCACAGTTACAAGACCGGGTGGGACAATTACGGAAATGAAAATAGTTACTACACTGGTTATAACAAAACCACAGCAAATAAAAGCTACAAAAAGCGCCAAGGAGATAGAAAGATCACGGACATCAGGACAGATCACAGGACATGTTAACAGAACTGAAAATTATGCATTAATCCTCGTCTTCGTCAAACGACAAATGTCGGGCTTATACTGTCATAAAGAACCGTTCTTTATTTTTCGTGGAAAAAAACGGTTTTTTTCCGAAAAAAAACCGTTTTTTCCAAATACTTTTCCAATACTTAAGAACGTAATTTCGAAAAATATAACAATTTCAGTGCAAAATTTGTTCGAAGTGACGAGGGTGCTCTTGAAGAGTGTTGAAGTCAGTCGAAAACACTTGGTTTACACGCTTTTTGGCCCATTTTGGGCTGGTTAATTTTTGTGCTCGAGCCAATTTTTCACTGAAATCGAAAAACTCATCAGTTTTGCATTACAATTTTTTGGAAAAATTGGAATAAAGTACCGATATTTTTCCGATCAAAAACCGAAAAGGTACCCACGGAAAAATAAATGGAAAAGTATTCGGGTCTCGGAAAAAAAACGGTTTTTTTTCGGTTTTTTTCCGGAAAAAAACCGGTTTTTTCCGTCTGCCAGTATAGTCGGGCTCAGAGGGCGCATATTGGGATCAGTCCATCGGTCGCTGGTATCAAACCTAGGTGTCGGTGCCAAAAACTTGTTTTTGCACGTGCTATGGTCGATGTTAGTAAATGACATCAGCAATGGTTCAACGACAGTAGAATTTGTAATTCACGCGTTGGGCATTGAAAACAACCAATTGGACAATCACAATCAGTCTAAAAACTCCGAACAGCTGGACCCCGACTGATCCCCAGACTCAATCATGTACACTCCCTATGTCTATGTCTAGTATTCGAAATAGCAACATTTTGTGGCGTGTTTCAGGTAATGCAGGCGCAGTGACTGGTCAAACGTCACTCTGTTGCTAGCTGCGACCGACACATGTTCCTGTCCATTACATACTGGTTAACTACTGTATCGACTACTGCAGTCAATATTGTTCATATTTTGATTTATATTATCATGATTATTATACTGAAATCGTCCTTTGAGAGCAAGCACCCTGATATCTTTCTTTGGACTTTGTATTGGCTTTCGAGCACATCTGAAACTCGAAACATGATTGTAGCTGATTTTGCACACACATAAAGCTTTGTACTTTTGCAACCAAGACTTTGTCGTTCCGAACATTTCTGAATTTGGTTGGTACTGTAATTGGTGGTGATTCAGCATGTACAAATTCGTCGATTGCGGTTTGGGCTCCCTAGATGCACAGTGCTCGTTGCGCCTGAGGCGAACAAAAATCGTCTCAAAATAATGCCACACGTGATGAGGAACGTTGTGAGTCGTACAAGCGTCGGAAAAACCGGAAAGCAGTTATCCTCTGATCTGAACGTTTGCCCAGGCAAAGTTGATAATCTGACATTGTCCTCTGACTGTGCGAAAACCTCGCTGATTGCTGTTCATTTACCAAATGATCTTTCTGCTCCCCACCCGCAATCCACCAGTTATATGCTAAAGTCGATGAATAAATAGTCCGCTGTTTCGTATGCTTGGTTAGAATTTGGCTTTGGTGTGAGCTTGTGTGTACTTCACATCGCATTCACTAATAGTCGTTTCATATTTATGGAGTGTCAATTTAATTCTGATCGCTAAATTTGCTTGTGATTTTTCGTGTTTATATTTCTGTGCTGTACGAAACTTTTTGAACGTTCTACCTGAAGTACAGCATATTTGTTGGCACTTTTTTAACTTTTCTGGTTGTTAAAGAGACGATAGTCAAAAATTATGTCCAACAAATCATGCCGTGTATGCTTTGCGACTATAATTTTACATACGTCACGTAAATGTTTTATCATATTTTCATTCAGCAGAACTGAAACAAGTGAGTATGATTTTTGGTTACATTTTCGATATGTTTATAATATTCGCAGATATTCGCGTGTACAGACTATAACTAGCTAGGGTGCGGTTACTGGAGTAAAATTTAAACATATTGATCAACATATACACATTACAAATGCAATCACAATATTGTGCCCCAAAATGAAATACAAGAATTATTGCCCATTTTCTAATTTGTTCATCCTGATGCCCTCACTGCAAGCAGCACGCGACAGCACCGCCGGTACATTTAGTGTGTCGTGGTTCGCGCCTGCCTCGGTCTCGCCCAGGTAGTAGGGCGACGACTTGTGATCGCGGTGTAAACTGGATGAATTTTAAATTTGAAAATATACACTGTCCAGAGCAGTTCTATGCAACCAGATGCAAAAAGTGGTTCTGCAAAACAAACGGGTGGCCTACGGTATTAACATTTGCTGTAATGCGAAACATGAGTTTTGTCTGTTTGACTGAGCAATCCACAAGTCGAATCCCGGGGCTTCGCTAGTTTCTCCGTTGCTCAGTGGAGACTGTTCAGACTCGAATATCTCCAAAGTTCTGCTAAATGTGCACCTGCCGCACCCAAAACAGGACATTCTTCCCCTTTTTGGTCTGTTTTCACAATGGGGCAAGATGGCAGGCCTGATCAGCTCAAGCAACCCAACCCCCAACTAACCCCACTTGGCTGAACGATCCCTTATTGGCTGCCATTTGCCTGGCGAAATACGTTGGACTTGGTGTACCCAGGTCATCCAACATTGTGTGTGATGCGACCGGTTGGGGTTTGTTGGTTGTGGGCGATGCCGGTCGACTGCCAACTGTAATCTGTGCGCCGGCTTGTGTCGATTTGGCCTGCAATGCTAGGATCCATCAAATGTAATCATTGCTGGGATCTGTGATGACTGCATGTGTGCCCATTAGACGGGGATTCTTTTGCATGGACACGGTCGGCGCTTTGGGCGCTTTCAGTAGCACCCAAGAGCAGGCTTTGAATTACAAGCACATAGGTCTCCATGTAAACAGCCTCTTGTGCACAACCTACCGCTCTGTCGGCCATCTTTTCATTGGCGTGTTTGTGTCGTTTGAATATTTCCGGCATTTTATCGTCTAAATGTGACAGTTCGGCGTCAGTGAACAGAAACGGCAGCAGACTGCGCACAATGACCATCACGATCAGCTGGAATGTACAGGAATTGTGAAACATCACATGTCATATTGATTCTTTACCTTGTCAAATCAGGTCTGTATAAATTGGCACACAGATTTTGAAACTTCAAACCAACCATAAGTGGAAAGGCAATAGCGATTTGTTTCGTTGATTTCACCGCCCAGAGGATCATCAACATTGAAATCTGAAGAGAACAACTGGCCGGCTTGCTGATGTTTCACACACGGTTAAAATTATAAAAAGAATGGCGTTAAGCAACCTGTATAATTGTGTACAAATGCACGCGTGAAATACTGACGTGTCTGAAAAGAAACCGCATTGAATATCTTGGCGAAAGCTTAAACGAAAAAGAAAAGTGGAAGTTTGTGTCGAAACCATGCGGAAAGCACAAACCTAAGATACACGTAGTCCGGTTGATATTTGACGGGCATCAAAATCAATAGCAATCGATCGATGAGCTCAATGCCATCCAATGCTGACACGCCCATGTACAGGAACACTCCATACAGCACGGGCATTGGGATCAACTGCATGAAATTATAGCTGACAAAAGCCTGCTCTTATCCCAATCACTCGAAATTTTCAAATCAACCTTTAGAAACGGCGCGAGAAACACTGACAGTCCAATGCAGGTGAATGTGAGAGCACCGGTTAGACGTTGTTCCCTGAAACGTAAGAGTGATCCCAAAACAAGTGGTGCACCGGGTCATCTTCACTCTTCTCAATCCGCCCACCTGCATCCCACAAAATGTGGCGTGTCGCCGGGCACACGCGCTTCGGACACGATTTTGAGTGAGTTGACGTGATTCATCGATCGTACAGTCGCGGCGACGAAAACGGGGAATCCCAGCATGCCCACCACGATCAACTGGCACGCGATCACGAACAGGTCAAGGTGGTAGCCGGCACCTTTGCGGAATTTGTTCTCCGGACGATTGATGATTATCTGCATTTTTCTGTGGGATTGCGGTCTGGCTGGAGCCTTGAAAACTTACATATTTGTCTAAAAACTGCAGCGCCCATGTTTGGCATGTTAACATAACAAGATCAGACAGTTTAGACCAATCCAATACAGTAACCCCTGGGGCTGCAATGGAGGACGCGAAACATTCTGTTGATTGCGCAATCGCGCGATGTACATTCATGCACGGACATCGGAGCCCACCATTGGAAGAGGCAGCCTAAGTTAAACCAGTCTGCGAGAATGGGCATCTGACCAAAGGGGCCGAGCTTTGGAACAACGAAGAGCACGCAAACAGTAGTCGAGATTACGGTATAATGTACGTACGTACGCCTGAAACCTCACTAAATAGCGAGCACTTCACACACACACACACACACACACACACACACACACACACACACACACACACACACACACACACACACACACACACACACAACTTCAAGGCATTTGTGCCACTCACAGCCGTAATCTGTTGGTCCATGAACACGAGCACGCTGATGAACAATGCAGGCAGCACCGACAACACCACCGTCCACCACGGGTTGGCCATTGGGTCGACCAACCAACCGGATCGAGCCGGATTGGTTGGCTGAAGAATTGTGAACAAACATTGCCGAACGCAGAATGGTTCATTAGGTGGCGAACTGTGCAACATCTTTGTGGTT
>JASAMV010009098.1:0-32419 GCA_030248065.1 Rhynchonema sp. JSB1_4
CCACCTGACCAGTGCATTTCGGATAAAAAGGATAAACAGGAACGAACTGGAACAAACTGGAACAAACGGGAACGAACGCATTCTGTTGTTCCATTTTGCTTCCGCTTGTTCCAGTTTGTTGCCCTTTTTATATTTTTCGCTTGTTCCAGTTTGTTCCAGTTTGTTCCTGTTTAAGGTTTGTTTTCCTGTGTGGGACCTTTGAAATGACAGCGTTAGGAAACACCGCATGAATTATTGTGACGGAAGTTTAGGGCTAACGTACTGCATATTACACATTCAAGTGACTAAAATGATACTAAAAGCATTCAATCATGTCCTGATTACTGTAGGTCGAAATTAACGTTGAAATAAAACCTGCTGGCCAAAAAAACAACGAATGCTTCAGAGGAAGCAAACTAACCCAGCTAATCGGAATGGTCATTTTGTCATACGATTATCATGACTACAATAACATTATAAATTTAGGGATAAACAATTAATTATCAATCATCCAAATGAGTGGACTGTGATTAGCATGCGTGTATGCAGCACAGGAGAGAGGAGGCGCCATTGCATTCTGGTCTGTCCTTCTTGGCACCGTTACCCAATTTGTATAAGCCAAACATCCTGAGTATCTTTTTACGAAACGATAGCACTACTGGCAAGCTGCCATTGATCCTATCTTGCTCGGCACTAAACGTAGCTACCCACCTTAGCGTAAAGAACTGCACATACATGGTTAAGGTTGATGGAAAGGGCAAGTACAGCGCGGCGGGGCCTTTCATACTTTGGCCTCCAATAGTGAACCTGTGGGTTGTATTTTTGGCAGCAGCGACCGGATCATCGTCCGCGACCTGCAAAACACATCCAAAATATTGGGCTAATTGTTCATTTTTTTTTTAAAAAAAAAAAAAAAAAACCCCAGTCGTCAACTCAAGTCGTCTATTTTTTTTGCTGGCCTTTTTTCGTCAACACCTTGCCCCCAATTTTTTCCCCGCAACACCAAAGCGGGCATTTCATGGCATTAGAGCTGCGTGTTGACGACATTCATTTAATCCGACTGCTCTCTACGCCCTGATCGACTCCAACAGTTTTCGTGGTTGTTGGTCAGCTCAGACTCGTTGTTCAATTCAGATAGTTCTGCGAGCGTGACGAACTTCGACCAAACAGGTGACAAATTGTAGTCGTAAGGCGTGGCACTGCCCGGCACCTTACGATACGGCCTCCACTGGACGCTTGGAGACCCGGCCACGGCACGAACGGGCGGGCCTAGGCTTGCTGAAGAACCTGGGTTTAGGCACACACAACACTGAAACTCAAACCCCACAAAAGGCCCCGCCGAGTGCCACTGGCCACTCCGGGGTTGCGTTTAGCACAAGCCTCTTAGCGAATAGGATCCCGTCGGGAAGATCGGCCAACAGTGCAGTGTATTTTCAGACTTCAGTGTTTGCACTTTTTTCGGGTTTGATTTTTTCAACTGAGACTTCTACAAGACATGCAGTGTGTCAGGAATCCAATGAAGTGAACCACCCCATTTTACCGTATCTGCTTTTTATTTCTGACGAACACGATTTTATAAATGAACAGTCAGCCGATTTTATAAACGAGCTGTAATACTGAGATCTGCATGCGCTGGCATCCCAACTGATTGATTGCATCAAAGAACAAGCGGTCACACTGAGGTGTTATATCAATGGATAAAATCAACTTATCCTTTCGTTAGGCCGCTTTGACAATTCGGCCGGTTTCACAATGCATGCGAGTTGCGGGTTAGGGTTTTTGGCATGTGAAAGCGTTTAGATACCATTTTCACGTTAAATTTTGGTATTTCAGGGAATGCGCCTCGTTTGCCTGGGTTCTTCACCAAAGCATGAGCTTCAACCGCCGCCCCCGGTCATCACTGGACCTTATTTACCATCAACCCGCACCACTTTATGTGGGTTGGCGGAAAATGTGTGGTCTCGTGATGTTTCAGAGTGCAGGTATGGAAATCAAAAGTAACAAGCGTGTCAAGATCGACGCGCTGATCACAACGGTACCAGAATTTTCATGGGGATTGCGGGTCAGATCGGCCCGCAACCCGCAGGCAAAGTTGCTTTCACAATGCTGCGTGCGGGTTGTGGGTTGCGGGTCAGATCAGCCCGTAACCCGCATTCTATCAATTAGGACTGATCCTAGTTTTTTGTGGGTTTGGGTCGTCAGCGCTTGTTCGTAGGCGCAATGGTCCTGGGAGCACATATTTTCATGTTTTCGGTGGTGCAGAACTCAAGAAACAGCTTACGAAACATCAAATAATTTGTACGTAGCTTCGAGGAAGTAATTTAATAGAGCAAAGCAAACCTTCCAGAGCAAACCGTACTCCCGAACAGGTATGGGTGCATATGGAAACCGCAGCCCTCAACCCGCATGCACTGTGAAAGCAGCCTTACTGTTATCATATTACCAAATTTTAAGTCATGTGTGCGAGCTGTTTTCGATACTTACAGTAGAAATAATCGTGTTAGGCATCATTCAGCCGCAGACACTCGATGATACCCCTCGTGTCCATGAAACCACACACACACACACACACACACACACACACACACACACACACACACACACACACACACACACACACACACACACCGCACACACACACACACACACACACACACACACACACACACACACACACACACACACACACACACACACACACACACACACACACACACACACACACACACACACACACACACACACACACACACACACACACACACACACACACACACACACACACACACACACACACACACACACACACACACACACACACACACACACACACACACACACACACACACACACACACACACACACACACACACACACACACACACACACACACACACACACACACACACACACACACACACACACACACACACACACACACACACACACACACACACACACACACACACACACACACACACACACACACACACACACACACACACACACACACACACACACACACAGTCTACTGCGTGTACTGGCAGTGTATTTGTCGGCATTCTGGTGGATGCCAATAAATGCGCTCCAAACAATCCGTGAACAAGGACTATACCCCGATGTGCCTGCCGCTAACGCCAGTGAACGCGTACCGGGTGTGAAAGACTGTAGCGTCCATGAGCGTTTGACAATCATTGATTGGAACACCATAGATTTGATTCTCATCGAACAACTTGTTTTGGAACAGAACCGTGCTACAGCAACGGATGGCAAATTTTTAAACTGCGTCAACTGTGTCCTTGTCAGCAATTTTTGTATACGCAAAAGCGTACAGTGTTTTCAAAAAAATCACTCCATTCACGTCACCTCAATTTTTAGTTTGCACGATATTTGTCTGGGTAAGTGTTATTGCGAGCAGTGTGAATTAACAGGCAGTAAACATTGCACTTGACTCCACATTTACGCAAACAGCAAAACATCAAACGGGTAATTTTCTCAAAAACAAAAAAACGACTTGTCAAACACGGGCGTACGATAACTTCAAAGTGTCGGTTTGTGGCTCTTTGAGGTGTTCAGAATATTGGTGCTGTACGCATGAGCATAACTTCAATTTAACACGCAAATATGGTTTCCAAATCTAAACAAGGCTTTACGTCCGGCATTAAAATGTTTCAAATTCTTCCACGCGTCATTCAAGTCCACTCGGGTTAAAGCGACTGCAATTCCAAAAGAGACAACCGCAGCTCAATTTCTTCTCTTCCACTATTGTTTACGTCATCGTACATAAATTCTTGCCTGCCCTGTATATGCATAAAACAGCCGCCCTCGGACTTTTTCACCGAACTGACGTACGAAAGAGTTGTCTATTCAAAATCAAAATATAGTCGAAGGAAAAAAATAAAACACAAGCAACGAATTCATTACTGTGGAATTAATTATGAGAATCCACGTTTTCGTGTTGCTGATTTTATCAGTCAGTGATTATGGTAAGCTTCAACATTGCTCTGCCAAATTTCTGTTTGCAAAGATTTGTTTAGTTTCCTAGCGTAGTGGCAAGCACTGTTGTACAATGGCTATATACCAAACCATAAAGTTTTTGACTTTCTTGTGATCGCAAAGCTAACCAGGTGAGCACCCCGGTAAAAGAAGCGAAGGGATTTGTGGCGCTTTGTTGTATGTCAAACGCCGAAAAAATTAAATGGATACAAGGTTACGATGCATGATGACACTCTTTGCGGCAACATAATTAGTACCGGGATTTTCGATGGTTATAAAGAATGTTCACTTCAGAAGAGTGTGGTTACGACACTTAACTTACATAAAATGGTGACCAAGCTGTATTAGACGTGAAGAGTGCAGTGCTTGTAGGCCTGGCGTGCAGCGGCGGAGGTTCGGGCGGTGGTAGCGGAGGTGGTGGCGGTGGCGGAGATCGGCTCATCAACATCATCGACTACGCGAATTGGGGTGGAAAGAAACCAGGACATTTGAGGTTGGCGAATGAAGCATTGCAGAATCATAAATGTCATCTGAGGTCAACAGAGCGACGACCGGCTGGGGTTGGGGTTGACTTAAAGGGTGTGTCTAACGTCTCTTAACCCCATGTTTTATTGGGTGCAATCGAAAGATGACCTCGACAGGGCACCGTGTGCAAAAAACCGCGTCTTCTAGCTTGCTAAATCGCGAAATATTAAGGGTTACTTTTCGAATTAAATCAATTTCCGGACACAAACTCCAGGCGCTTTTTAGTGCGCGCTACTCACGTCTGGCGTTTTTCTGCTGAAACATTGCATGTTTAAGCGCGGCTCAGCCGCCTATACAATGCACGCAAACGCTCAACACACAACGCTCTGGCTGCTGGCTTGACTGTGGACACAATGAATGTTTCATTTAACCCACAGAAGCTGGTTTGTGTGTGTTTCGCTTCGTAACTTTTCTTGTCTGCTCAGTCTGAATTTTGTGTCCGGAAATTGATTTAATTCGAAAAGTAACCCCCAAGATTTCGCGATTTAGCAAGTTAAAAGGCGCGGTTTTTTGCACACGGCGGCCTTTCGAAGACATCTTTCAATTCCACCCAACAAAACATGAGGTTAGGAGACGTTAGACACACCCTTTAAGCACTACACCTAGTTATGCGAATTTGTGCTTTAGCGCGCATATACTTCGCATATACAAATGCATATATTAATAATTTAAAAATGTTGCTGATTATCGGATATATCGCACGCCAATGTCTAATTCTTCATTTTCAGGGGCAATTCACTGCCGGAAGGCACACAGTTGGAGTACGAATATTACGACCAACTGCCTGACTTTCAGACGAGACCACCCACCACAGCAGCACCGCAACCGGAGGACCCGCTCGGAAGTTGGGATGGAATATTTTTATGTTCACGCAAACTAAAATCAAAATGACGAGTTTGAGAACGACAGGCAGGCTAGGTTCAAAACCCATTTTGCGCACCCAGGTACGGAGCGTAGAATGCCATGTGCATGCGGGGTTGGAATAAAAAAGTAAATATTAAAAATTTTTTTTTAAAAATTCAATAAAGTTAAAAAAAGTTCGATAATAAATTTTTTTTAATCCAACCCTGTGTGCATGACATTGACCACCCAAGTCATCAAAACTCGTTCTTTTGTGATTGAGCGGCGTGATAAATGTTTTGTAAATATGACCGACCATTTGTGCCCCGCCCGAGTAATGAACAGAAAAAGTTGTGTTCTTGCAGAGAAACTGGGACTCAAAGCCAACGACTTTCGGCCTTACGACAGCTCCAGTAAGTTTGTTTTATACATTGTTCGCATTTTGTGCAAGAAATGCTGTTTGGTGTTTCTGAAAGGAGATATCTGCGGCCACGAAACCACAAGCTTTTCTGATCCGTTTCTGGCCAACGTGTCGAAGCATACACAGCATGAGTTTTTATGTTTATTATATCCATCTTGTCAAAGCACAGCGTCAGCGCAGCCCGCTGTACATTTGCCAGCGCTCGTTTAGGGCTGCTTTGGTCCGGCTGCTTTGACGATTCGCCAGATAGTAAGATGCATGTGAGTGAGCTGAAAAATTGGTGTGCGGGTGCAAGCAACAGTGTGCATGTGCGTGTGTGCTAACTGTGACAGCAGTAACAGAGCAGAGGCAGTCAAACACAAAAGTTGAAAAAATTATGCGCATGCACGAAAACTGAAGTCGTGTCCGGTGACGCACCTTTCGTGGCATTTTCGACTGGTTGATTGTATCAAATTATTATTATTGATGACAGTAGCGCACTGCTTTTAGTGTTGATTGAATGAGACACGGGGTGGACACCCACGCAGGGTTGGGCAAAAAAAATTAAAAAAAATTTTTTTTAAAAAGTTTTTTGAAAAAAAATTTTTTTAGAACAAAATTTTTTTTCGGGGGAACTAAATGTTCTAAAACGTCCAAAAAATGGCCTTTTTGGGGGTTATTTTTGTCATTTTTTCTCAAGGGTCGAAAAATTTTCTTCACAAAATCACATTTGGGGCATGTATTTGGTATCTAAGATGCCCCAAATGATGTTATTGTACCTTCCCGCGATACATGAGTATGCATGGTACTTTGATGTCATACCTCATCGGGTCGGTCATATACGACTGATTCAGCGACCCGACAAGTATTTCTGCAGCTTATATTCTCATTTCTGTATGGTTTATGAGTGAATCTTACTTATTCGACCACAAACTGTTGTGTCTGATACCACAGAGCAGAAATCATAGGCCCGTCCATAACAAGCCCAGACTGTTGGATCGCATCGAAATGACGTAAACACCCTTCATAGGTGATGCAAACCAAGTCACAAAAGTAACTTGTCAATTAAAGTTGCATTTTCTTCGCGTTTTGCGCTTTTTTAGGCAAATTTGGTAAAAATTTCCCCGAACCTGAGACTTTAAAAAAAATTTTTTTTAATTTTTTTAAAAAACTTGTTTGAAAAAAATTTATTTTCCAACCCTGCACCCACGCAAGTGTGGTTGCGTGACAAGAGGGACCAGTGTTCAAGACGGTCGAGCGTGCAAGAGGGTCCACGTAGCAACACGGTCCATTTTCAAAACGGTTGGTTGCATCAGGGTCCAGAAGCAACACGGTCCAGTTGCAGGAGGGTCCACGTGCAAGACGGTCCATGTGCAAGACGGTCCACGTGCAAGACGGCCCACGTGCAAGTGGGTCCATGGTGCAAGAGGGTCCATGGTGCAAGAGTGTCCATGGTGCAACACGGTCCATGGTGCAAGATGGTCCATGGTGCAAGAGGGTCCATGGTGCAAGAGGGTCCCTGGTGCAACACGGTCCACGGTGCAATATGGTCCGCAGCGCGCAACGCGTTTATTATTTTTTGAAACTGGAGCGTGTTCAACATGACTAACAAAATATACCATGGGGTGCACGGCATCGTGCTTGGCGCTTAAAGGGTAAAGGGGGTGACAGACAACTCCAAGCACACGTTTCTCATCTCTTCGTAAATTTTTAGTCTTGTGGCGAACTGAAACTCGAAATTCACAAAGCTACATTCCGAACTTAATAAATAAAAATTAAATAAAAAATAAGCGCGTTGCACCATGGACCCTCTTGCACCATGGACCTTGTTGCACCATGGATCATCTTGCACCATGGACCCTCTTGCCCCATGGACCGTGTTGCACCATGGACCCTCTTGCACCATGGACCCTCTTGCACCATGGACCCTCTTGCACGTTGACCGTCTTGCACGTGGACCGTCTTTCACGTGGACCGTCTTGCACATGGACCGTCTTGCACGTGGACCCTCCTGCAACTACTGGACCGTGTTGCTTCTGGACCCTGATGCAACCACCCGTTTTGAAAATGGACCGTGGTGCTACGTGGACCCTCTTGCACGCTGGACCGTCTTGAACACTGGACCCTCTTGTCACGCAAAATGTACTTTGCCCCGATCACGAGCGTGGGTCACACCCGTTAGTCTCGTCCCGATCGGCCGGAACACACAAACATGAGATACATAATGTGATAAATAGAGTGCCCTGACAAAGACAAAAAAGAAAAACAAAAATGGTGTGGGATGATTACTAAAGAAGAGACAAAGGTTCTATGGTACAAGTGTGTCAAAGAACGCTTGAAAGAGCAGCTCACAGAGTGCGGCTTCAACGCACACGATTACAGGATACCGAACCGATCAGTTCGCAAACAGCGCTTGGGATCTGAGCTGCAATTTCGAAGCCCCTTGCTGTTGGGCGAACGAGAATCCGCCGGTCGATTCGATGGAATGGCTGGTCAGCAATGTGCCGCCAAACAGTGACAAATTCGGACGGTACTTCAAGCCGACGACTCCACCAGGTAACGGTGCTGAGTTTGTTTTTGATCGCTCGTTTTGGTCGACCACATTCTCACAGGGACGGGCGATGCACCAGGTCATCGTCAGTGAAAATGTGCACCAGAACACCTGCGAGCTGGTGTCGGATAATTGGATAGTCTTCTTTTTTAAACCTGTGATACATATACGTGTCGATAATCCCCAGTGGTGCTTCTTATGGACGCTCATGTGGCACATCTCTAATCTCATAAACTGAAAACATTTGAACCCGATTAAACTTCCCAGCTGTTGTAATTCATTGCCTAAACCTTGCAGTGAGCACCTACCTGCTAACGGCCGGACGTAGTGAACCACCCAGTAACGCCGCCCGTCTGGTTTCGTGCTCAATCCGATGTGCACAGGACATTACCATTGGACTCAAGTTCGTTGTTGGGATTTGATGATATTTTCATTGCGGAATATTGATGCCGTCAGCACTAGACAGCAGAGTGATAATAGTTTGGGGTTTCTGGTTGGTCCCGAGTCCTAGTCTCAGCCCAACATAATCCTAAATTATAGTACAGCCCACTATCTTTATGGTGAAGCAACCAGTGTCCCCGTCATTTTCGGTCATCACGAAGAATAGTCACTTGTGCTATGTATGTATGTCGACTGTTTTTTGTTCCTCAAACTGAGGTGAGCTTGCGCTCTAGAGTGCTAGCTAGCGTGCCATGTGCTTATGCGCACGGTCCTAATATTCTGTTGTCAATGTAGCTACTGGACGACGCCACCCGTGCAGCTGGAGATCTGTCATCAACCATCTGCCCATCTGCCCGGTGCTAATGGCGCACTCTCAAATTGTGTCTCACTGCCGCCGCACGATTTTCCGTCGCCGCAGACCGTGCTGATGCCCGGAAACAGGAACTTTGATGTTGGTCGTGCCGAATTATGTATTCCTGTGGACTGTTCATTGTCGGTTTTTGTCTTTTGATGCGTGAACACTAACATATTCCGCGGCTCCGAGATATCTAAACTCCTTATTTCCTAGAACTGTGCTACAAGTTTATTTTGGATTCAGATCATCACAGAAACTATGTATGTACATCTTTGGTCGCAAAATATGCTAACAGGATACAGCGCAAAACTGTTCATATCTAAGGTCAGAGTATAAAACAACAAGCGTGTGTCTCGAGCCCAAAACGTCCAGATCTCAAAGGACTCGAGTCATGTTCACAACGAATTCTATAAGTTCACAATTTACCCATTCAGCTGGTGATCGTTGCGCGCAATTTCGTCGAGTCCGACGGCAGCATAGCCATAATCGATGACATCGCCGTGTCCTACGCCGAATGCGTGACAACGACCACCACACGAAGGTGGGACATGACCAGATTTTTGAGTGGCGGTTTTTGGGGTTCTGGTTTAGCTCGTGCCCATTCTGATTTAAGATATACAGACTGGTAGGCAACGGCCTAACGCTCAAACCTCTAGTCGGGATAGGGACGAGTTTTACGAGTTCTGGCACACTGCCATCTAAAAATATCACGGTCTTTAGAACGACCACCACCACCACAACAACAACAACTACGACCACGCGGCCAACGACCACAACGATACCGTTTGACCAGAATCCGTGCTTTCGTGTACAATGCCTCGGTAGGGAGAGGATGCCATGTTTTGACACGTTGAAACATTTATGGTAACGACACCCCGATGTATCTTTCTAAAAATAACCCAGATCCGCCATGTGAGCTGATTGATGGTAAACTGGATCCGACGTCACCGACACATCGAAAGACGACAAAGGCATTCGAATCGGTCAATGGGGGAGCGTTCCATGTTGGTTGGGCACACGTTTCGCATTTACATATGTGATGTGTTCAGAATCAGCAGGGCGCATGAACAGTGCACACGGTCTTTGGTTCCAGGGCTAAACTTTTATAAGGTGCTGTGGTATTGAATAAAAATTCTTCAACTAAATTCTCACATTTTTTTCTGTTTAGGGCGCGCCCATGTAGGCCAGGGCCGGGGCCGAGGCCATGAAAAATAATCTGTCCGATAATAATAATAATATGTCCGATGCCCCGGCCCCGGCCCTGGCCTACATGGGCGCACCGACAGGGCCGGGGCCGGTGCGAAACATTTTTTGGATAGGCAACGTTACAACTACAGGGTTGTCAATAATCCAACATTGGTTTGGTATATGAAGCTGTGCGTGTGTTCGTGTTGAGTGTGGTGTTGCCTGATGTATCAAGGGCACGGCCATTTTGTGGTTTTTCATTTAGATTATGCATATGTATTTGTTCAAGCAAATTAATATAAAGCGCTTTATGGTTTTGCACCAGACCTGCATATGTATTGGTCGCACAATGACCATATGAGAATCCATCCAAAACCACCTTGATTTTCAGGATTTCACAGATGAGTCACGCTTAACCACTGCGCTAATTGTATTTCTTACCAAACATTTTCATCTGGAAATAAACCAGCCAGTCAACCACGTTTTTAATCCCTGAAACATTTCGCTTACTGCATACTTATGTGTGATTACACGTTGGCGCGCAATGTTAATTTGAATTTTCTGCCTTGTCAATGCAGGAAAAATTTTGGATGGATTATCATATAGTCATTGTGCGACCAATACCTGTGTAGTACCATGCAGTAGTACATCATCGGTGCCACATCACTATAAAAGACCAGCCCCGCGCATCCCTGTACGGATTTTGGGGCAATACAGGGCGCCGCAGGCGCGATTTTGGAAAAATTGTCCCGTCCACAGAAAAAAGTGCCAATTTTTTGCCTCGAAAAAGGCCATTTTTGGACATTTCAGCCCATTTTGGGCAACTTTTTTTATTAAAAAAAGCAAAATCTGAGTTTCAAAAAAATTTTTTTGCTAACCACTTTTTTTGAAACAACCCTGTACACGGGTACTTTATTAATGACACCAAGCAACACACCCCCGATCTTTGCAGAATCGTCTCACTGGCATCCGTCAAGGCAACGCCGGTGCATTCGACAAGTACATGGCCGTCTACCTGCACAAACGTGACGAAGCCGCACTGGACTCGGGCCCGATTGTGGTGCAAGAGGATGCTGTGCTGCGATTCGACCTGTTCGAGGCCACTTATGACATGCTGGCCAAGGTGTGAACAGAATTGAATGCGGGTTTCCTAATTTGTATTTGAGGATAAAGATTAGTGAACGTATGTACAGTAGGTGCTATAGGTCAGACTAATATTTTGAACCAAGAATGTGCCATTAGTTACACTGACTGATTTAAACTTTTTAACCAGCGTAGAAGTAGTCTCTGAATATCAAGTTTTGAATAGTAAGGTCCTAGTTAAACAATCGGACATGTGCGATAAACGATGACATTTTGAGCTGAAGAAATTTCATCAGTTGCTGTCTGATTTGGATCTTGACCAGCGTGAACAGTTGTTATCATTCTTTTTTATACACGTAACACCAGCATTTCACATCATGGTCCCAAAGCCAACCACTTCGCCATGTTTTGATAAACTATAATCACAACCAATATGATCAACAACCCATTTGTTCGTGCTGTCCAATCACCGATGAAATGTCCCGTCCTCACACAGGTGTGCCTGGACCGCATCGGTAACTGTCCGTATTCATCAGACGTGTTCGCCACCGCGAATGATCGTGAATGGTATACGCACAACGTGTTCGTGCCCAAGGGTACAAACCGGGTAGGTGGTCTCTGTGGGAGGTTGGGGTGGTCTGTTCTGAATCTACGGATCTTACTGCAATTAGTGACTGGCACTGTACCTCTGGCACATGAGATGTGTCTCTTGCCCCATACTTATACATGTAAGTCGATGACGTCATCAATCGATAATTGCGTGCTTGATGCACTATCCAACACACACGGGCATTCGATCAATGATAATGCTGCGACGTTCATGCTGTCTGGCATGGCGTCTTCAGAGGGTCAAAAATTGTTGCGTTTTGCCAAAATCACGCAGCTCACTCGTCACCATCTGCGTAAATAGGTGCCTACCCTCAGAAAAGTGTCAACTGATTGATGTGTGCGTTTTAGATCCGAATCCGCCCCTATCCTTCAACAGATGTGAGTGGCTAAAACGATTGTGTAACATGTACAGTAGTTCCATTCGTTTGAAGCGCCAACCTAATAAATTTAAGGCTGTGATACGGTGTTCCATTTCAAAATGTCTCAGGGCACTTGGCATTGAAAGGAAAAAAGTGCCAAATCCATCAAAATGATGCTCCTCATTAGCATTCGTAGTAGGTAACCAACAACATAGCTTTCATCAACATTTATGTCATTTAACCAGAAACAAATGAGGAACGAATGTATCGTGTGCGCTGTTCGTTTTCCACACGCAACACAAACTCACAAACTGGTTTGTTTGCTTGTGAAGAGGGGAAATTGTTTTGACGACGACGATCGATTCATGACACCACGCAATATTGTACATGAACATGCGTTCCATGAAGCATATGGAATATTTGTCAATTTTTGAACAGCACATTAAATATTGCGCACCCTGGTTCGGTACAAGTACCGAAATGCAGTTTACAACAAAATGCGTCAGCACAGTATAACCTGTTCATATGACCATTACTTTATTTTTTGCGCTGTCCGTTTAACCTGAGTTTTAACCTTACTTACATCGCAAACCATGGCATGTACAGTACCGGGTGCAATTCCAGGCTGAAAGTTGAAGTCGTGTGCACGCGCGTGCACGCGCGTGCGAAACAGTGCAAAGTATAGGCAAAAGTCGACGCGCGTGCACGCGACGTCAACTTTCAGCCTAGAATTGCACCCGGAACTGTAGGTATGTACCATGTTTCGACTGCATTCTATGAGTAAGAAATAACTAACGATTCTCCAAATTGTTCTAACACACGCTGCAAAGGCAAAAGGGCCCTACAGTACCTGCAACTCTGGGTGAATTCTGCCTTAACGCGTGCAGCACGCGTGCGTACGCATGCACGCCTTTGACGCATGCACACACAAAAGTATAGGAGACCGAATGCACCACATGCACCGCGTGCACAGTGCTGAAAAGGTCAAAAGCGTGCACGCGTTTGCACTGCGCGCGTGCACCGCTGGGTGGTTATACATTGTGCCCGCAGGCGTCAAAGGCGTGCATGCGTACGCACGCGTGCTGCATCGTACGTTCAGAATTCACCCAAAGTTGCAGCTGGTACTGTATGAGCACAGTAACGTTGTTTTGAAATTAACCAAAAGCGCCTGTGATGCGACGGCTGTGTGTATGACGACATCCATTTCGCATTTTTCTTCATTTTAACACTTTTCCGAGTTTCAGGTTCCTTTATTATAAAACTACAGTTTGAATCAGGCGAACAATAATGTCATCCTTGACCGACCGTGAAGCAATCCAAGCCAGTCCACCACCAGTGCCTAAAGCGAGCGGCACCACAAGTTTTCAACTATCGCATCTGTCAACGCCAAAACTGCGACCAAATAGCTTGGCCAGATGTGTGAAGCGAATTGTGTGTGCTGTGTTCGCTGCGATACATGTTGGTGCATGGTATTCTTTATTCTTCCGGGTAGCACGTCGGCTAATATTCACGTCATCAGCGCACATAATCAACCCAGCCTCGTCATCAAACTCGCCAACCTGATGCCTTCTCGAGCACCTTTGCCTGAACTAAACTTTGTTCTTCCTCACTCAACATGAAACAAACTTTACCACGCTGATATGGCTTTTACACGCTCGTCAGGGAAACGAGCGAGCGACCATTGGTTTCGTGTTGCGTGAGAGAACGAAGTATATAGTTGGGCCTTTAGGGGGTACTGGAGCTGACGACCGGGAGTTGCCGACCGAACAATTAGCCCGTCTTCAGATATTGGTTGACATCAGCGTGCTAAAATGCCAAAAAACAAAGAGGACATTTCATTCAGCTCCATTGTTTATATACCGGCACCTCAAAAGACATCAAGTATGGCAACGCCAGCTGTGAGAAACAGCTGGTACACTGAATCAATTCAGACGCCTACAGCGGTTCGCTATTTATTTCAGCTTGCGTATATTGTGGTGGCCATAGTGGTGGCGGCACGTGGTATTCCAACTATACGCGAAATCTTGTCGAAACACTTTGACAAAGATGGCGTTGGTCAGTGAATCTTTAATCGATTTCGTGCAGTTCTGTTGCTTATTAGCGTTGGTATGTATTTGGGAAAATATCTTGGCACCAAATCAAAATGACCAACATACTGTATGTATGGGTGGTAGTAGTTCGAGTGAAACATCAAAAAATGTAACTGAAACGATTGCAGAACCATTTCTGAAAGTGATCTTGACGTTTGGGTTCTCGTTCGTGACTGTCCAATTGCTGTGTGACATTCTCGCGTTGGCTGGTGCAGCACGGAACAAAGCCGAATGGCTGGCGGGGGCAATGGGCTTTAGCGCATTTTGCGTGTTTTCGCGCTGCCTCTACTTCGCGTTCGCTTTTAGCGCCGTACAATTGGCGCTTGGCCTCTTTGAGGTTATGGTGTCACTGTGCGAATTGTGCAGTATTTCGTTTGGTACATGAAGTGACATCGGGTCGGGTGGTTGCCGGAATTTTCCCACTGAAATTTCCATTCCGGAACGCGATCCGGCTGCGGCTCAGAATCACTCATAAACCCAACGCACGCATGCTCAATGCACAGTGCACCGCAGCGCACACACAGTTTGGGTGATATTTTCGAAACGGTGTTTCTCGACGCGTGTGGGTGTGTGTCTATTCGCCCGCCCACATTCCCTCCCGAACAGAGCTGCCAGAGGCTTCAATTTGGAGGTACCTATAGAAGGTTTTGAGTTTTGGTCGGAACTGTACTTTTTAGGCCTAAACTCAATCTTTGGACATAAACCTGAGGCCAACCCTAATCATACAGTACGTGTTTTCAGCTCGCCTATCTGATTGTACTGATAATCGGCTTCATCGACCTCAATCGTGAATGGAGAAAGGGGATCAAATGAATCATTGAGTTGAATACCGTGCTTTTTGCTGTGTTCCTATAGTATTAATACATACATGGTGTATTCACATAATACATTGTTAAAATCCTGAAAGTTTGTCTGTTTCGCATGCACTGTGGTATTTTGGTTCGTGTTTCGGCTGGCCATTATTTTCTCCACCTATAGTAAATTTCCAAATTCGCTGCCGCACAGTAAAATACGCCCCATAGTTAGTGTCAAGTTATAAACCCGAAACCCGAACACTAACCATGCGCGCTTCTGAAACATTGCGCGCAGCTGTCTGGCTGGCTGGCAAGCTGCGTGTGCGTTGGCTTTCCGAATTTTTCAGAAGTTGATTTTCGGGTTGCGAATTTGGAAATTTACTATACAAGTGTTTGGTCATGCGAATGCCTGTACGTACGTAATCCGTTGATTCGTCCGACCAAACTATGTATGTACTGTACAATATGTACTGTATGTGTTTTGTTCATGCCAATATAACGGGTGGCAATAATATGCATCATAAATGTTAGCAGAGCAGACAACGCGCAAAAAATCTCCACATGATACTGTATCTACAAAAAATTAACGGGTTCACATATTACATATGTGAGCATGGAAAATCATTGGGTATTTCACTTTTATTTTTTCGCCTAGAAAACCGATCAGGACTTCAGGATCATTCAAGCTTCCCTGATGTCAACCCTGAGTGTTGTCATTAGGAGTGGCAGGTTGCCTTAATTAGCTTTAGCAACACAAGAGACCGTGTTCGGGTCGTTGCCAGCATACATACAGTACCAGCTTCAACTTTGGGTGAATTCTGCACGTACGCGTGCATGCACGCCTTTGACGCCTGTGGGCGCAATGTATAACCACCCAGCGGTGCACGCGCAGTGCACGCATACGCGCGCGTGCGTACGCGTGCACCGCGTGCACGCCTTTGACCTTTTCAACACTGTGCACGCGGTGCATGTGGTGCATTCGGCCTCCTATATTTTTGTGTGTACAGGCGTCAAAGGCGTGCATGCGTACGCAGGCGTGCTGCACGCGTAAAGGCAGAATTCACCCAGAGTTACAGCTGGTACTGTAGTACAGGGATGAATTTAATCGTGATGCCACGCGGTACAGTTCCGGGTGCAATTCTAGGCTGAAAGTTGAAGTCGCGTGCACGCGCGTGCACGCGACTTCCCAGTGCTAAAACATAGGGAGCGCACGCCAGCGCACGCGCAAAACTTCGCGTGCACGCGCGTGCACGCGAAGTTACTTCGACTTTTGCCTATACTTTGCACTGTTTCGCACGCGCGTGCACGCGCGTGCACGCGACTTCAACTTTCAGCCTAGAATTGCACCCGGTACTGTACCTATAAGCTTGAGTAGATTCCGCAAAGTGGTTGATATCCAATATTGATTGATGACATCATCGATTCACGCATGCATAAGTATGGAGCAGCAATACAATTTAATGAATATTATAATCAATTGTGCTCCAATGGCAGCACAAAGGGTGAAACGGCATCTCGATTCTGACTTCGGGATACCGGTTTGTTTCTATTCCGATCGCGAGTGTTCAAAATCACATCCTGAATTGGATATCTAAATTCCATCCAAAAGACATGCTCAAATTCTGGCTATTTCAGATAATGTGGTTCATGTCGAATTTGGGCGACAATCAGGGTGCGGTCGGCATTGACAACATCAAATGGTTGAGGCCCTATGGTCCCGACCCGAGGAATCTCAAACGGGCCACTGACACACTATGTTGATCGAAGCACTGGGCCGGAATCACACAAACTCTGATGAAACATCGGTAACACGCAGCTCCCCAGATGGCAGCAGATGGTGTGGGTGTTACTCTTGCACCGGTTATGTACAAGTCCGTGCTTGAGCGCTTCCCATACTTTTGAAGAACCGGGTATTGCTAGTGCACTTACATAGTATTGGTCGCACAATAACTATATAAGACTCCATCCAAAAGTTTTCCTGAGTGGTAAAGCACACGTCTCGCTGCAGATCACAAGCGTTCTATTTACACATTGAGCGTGATGTCGCCAGGCATGTTTTGTAAAAAATATAAATAGAACGCTTGTGGTCTGCAGCGAGACATACCCACAACACACGTACCAATACACGCACTGTGTATTGTAGAAGCGATGTCTGGCACGCACAGACGCACAGTGCGCAACCAGTGCACGCAGATATGTCCAGCTCGTTGATTTTTCATGAATTACATACAATAAGGACGAAATTTCGTTCGCCAAAACGTTGGTGCCTGACCGGTTGTTCCTTTAACTATGCGAACAGCTCATTCACCGCTGCTCAGGCACGGACTTGTGCATATACGAGGGTGGTTGTTAGGTATTCATTCTCATTTTGGCCGTTTGTAGGTGCATCGTTAGAAAGACTGCTAAAGACACACCACATATGCTGCCGTCACTCTCGTTGAGGTGTTTTGTGAATCTGGTTCTTCTGTGAATATATTGCTTGTATCTAACGTTTTCATGCTCATGTATACCAACGTACATATACTTTTACTTGCTTGTGCCTAACATCCCTGGTGATGGAGCTTTATAACATATTTTTTGTTGTTCTTTCAATCTATGTAAGTATGAACAAAAGGTAATAGTTAACGAATGCGTCTTTATCCGGCATGACCCCGTGACTCTGTAAGACAGTTTCTCTGAGCCATAAAAGTTGCAAAAGATTATAAGTGAGTGAGTGATTTTATCATACGGTGAGGGCGCACCAAACAACTGCCCGAGGGTGTGACACAAGTGACAAGTACGGTATTATAGCCCAGTAAAATTACAGTGTAAGCCGGTGGTCCACATAGACACATACAGAAGACCATCAGACATAAATTGCGGCATCCGGAGCAGTGTTGTGGTCTCCTCAAACTTAAATAGCTAACCCCCTTTTGGTGCACTGTAATTTGTCTACGCGCACCATTGCTAAACGATGTGACGTCACGAAAAAATACGACCGATGAACAGGTGTCTCGCTGCAGCAGCAGCCATGAGATTGGTGAAAATCAGTTTTAAATATGGTCTGTCTCTCGACTACTTTACTGTATTACTTTTTTAGGGCTGAAGTATCAACATGCGGAAGTTAAGGCGATTTTTCATGTTCGGACGTTGTACGGACGATGGTCCGGACGTGTTGCGTGTTATAACTTTCATGTGTTGTAGAAAATTTCGTCTGAAAGGAAAACACTTTCTTTGGAAACCGAACTAGGTATGGTCTGAGGGCTTTGGTCCGGACATTAGTGGTGCTCAGCTTGAAAATGTGTGTGTTAAAGAAATGACAGAGAAAATGTTTCAAAATTTTGCGGTTTTTTGAAATTGGTATATTGTCAGAAAAGAAGAAGGTCCGGACATCAGTATTTTGGCGATTTTTGACGACATTGACCTAAAAATCACTCATTTTATACCTAAAAATGCCTATTTTAGGCCAAAATTTGCCTATTTGGGTAAAAATTGGGGAGCAGACGTACCCGGAGGGGGAACAGTGGGGCAGGCGTACCATGGAGGGGGAACAGACGTACCCGAGGGGGACCCCCCTTCCCCCCAGGAACTACACTGGGGCAGAGTACCTCGGGCCCGGGCTGTTTGGGAATGAACCCAATTGCATCGTCCCGTGCTGTGGCTGGGGGGGTTCCCCCCAATGGTACCCTACCCGCCCCGGCCTGGTACGCTACCCCCCTACCCGCCCCGCTCTTGTACCCTACCCCCCTACCCACCCCGCCCTGGTACCCTACCCGCCCCGATTTTTACCCCCAAAATGCCCATTTTTCGGTCAAAAATGCCCAAATTTCGACCGAAAACCCTAAAAAGTGCAAAAAAATCTCGCGCTGCGCGCGATATATGCACTTTTTAGTACATAAAAACAGGTACCCGAAAAAAATTGTGTTGTAGCCTCCCCGCCCCGAAAAATCTTCCGCCCCCCCCTCACCACCCACACCGTATACCCCCCCACAATCCCATTTACACTACGCCGCGACCCGCCCCGATTTTTTAGTGCTATGTACCCTACCCGCCCCGCAAAAGTAGCCACAGCAGTGCCCCGACAGTGTAGTTCCTGGGGGCAGTGGTGTCGTTGGGGGGGGAGGGGGGTTACCCTGGTATCCGAGATTTTTCGGGCCCGGGCTATTTGGGAATGAACCCAATTGCATCGTCCCACTTATTTTTAGGCACAGCAACTCGGGGGGGGAACCTATACTTGCGTATTTTTCCGCAAAATATATTTTTGGAAAAAAAACCGTTTTTTTTCCGAAAAAAAACCGCTTTTTTCCAAATATTTTTCCAGTACTTAAGGATACCCATGGTTCAAAAACGCCTATTTTGGAGAAAATTTTGACGGGAAATGGCCTGAAACAGGCTAAAAATGCACTTGGAGATTAAAAAGTGCTCATTTTGAACTTTTTGGGACCGATTTACATTGGTTTTTACAACATCCTTTCGCAACCTTTGAAAATGTTTCGGAAATTTTTGGAAAAAAACCGTTTTTTTTCCAAAAGTTGGCACTTGGAAAAATTTCCGGAAAAATAAAAACGTATTTTTCCGGGCCTCGGAAAAAAACGGTTTTTTTCGGTTTTTTTTCGGAAAAAAACGGTTTTTTTGCCGGCCCGCAAGTATAGGGGAACCCACACTGGGCAGCAGTGTTGCAGGTACTCTGGAGGGGGGTACCTACTGTACCGCGCTCGGAGAGGGGGGATACCTACTGTACCAAAGCCGATGGCATGGGGGGTTATGTACCTAGGGGGGGTTGGGGGGGTTAGGTTTTGGGGTGAAAATTTTTAATGTTTTTATTATGTGTGGAATCGTGTGAAAACGTAGTATTTGCGCGCGTAGCGCGCGAATTTTGGGTAATTTGAGGCAAAAACCACTGATTTTACACTAATTTTGGGCATTTTGGTCAAAAATTGGCACTTTTGGGGCAAAATCGGGGGGATACCTACTGTACCGGGGTGAAAATAGGGGGGATACCTACTGTACCATGCCAGACATCGGGGGGGATACCTACTGTACCAGGCGAGGGGGATACCTACTGTACTGGCTACTGGGGGGGCTACCCCCCAAACCCCCCACCTCCGACACTGCTGGGCAGAGCACCCAGGGCCCGACCTCGGGCCCGGGCTGTTTGGGAATGAACCCAATTGCATCGTCCCGCTCCCCCAATTTTTACCTAGGATAGGCAAATTGGCCTAAAATGTGCATTTTTAGGCATAAAATGAGTGATTTTTAGGTCAATGTCGTCAAAACTCGCCAAAATACCCTTTTTATTGATATTAATGACTTCCCCCCTCCCCCCGCCCATTTTAGGCGTACTGGAGGGGGAACAGACGTACCCGAGGGGGACCCCCCTTCCCCCCAGGAACTACACTGGGGCAGAGTACCTCGGGCCCGGGCTGTTTGGGAATGAACCCAATTGCATCGTCCCGTGCTGTGGCTGGGGGGGTGGGGGGTCCCCCCAAATGGTACCCTACCCGCCCCGGCCTGGTACGCTACCCCCCTACCCGCCCCGAAAAATCTTCCGCCCCCCTCCCCCCCCCCAAACCGGATTTCCCCCCCCCCCAAATCCCAGGTACACTACCCCCCTACCCGCCCCGATTTTTTCCACCTATGTACCCTACCCGCCCCGCAAAAGTAGCCACAGCAGTGCCCCCGACAGTGTAGTTCCTGGGGGCAGTGGTGTCGTTGGGGGGGGGGGGTTACCCTGGTGTCCGAGATTTTTCGGGCCCGGGCTGTTTGGGAATGAACCCAAGTGCATCGTCCCACTTATTTTTAGGCACAGCAACTTGGGGGGGAACCCACACTGGGCAGAGCACCCAGGGCCCGTGCTGTTTGGGAATGAACCCAATTGCATCGTGGCACGGCTGCCCCACTGTTCCCCCTCCGGGTGGGTCTGCTCCCCCAATTTTTACCTAGGATGGGCAAATTGGCCTAAAATGTGCATTTTTAGGCATAAAATGAGTGATTTTTAGGTCAATGACGTCAAAAATCGCCAAAATACCACTTTTGTTGAGATTTATTTCCTAAAAGGGGCAAAAATGAGCCAAATTTTCGACCTCAAAAAATGACTTTCCCCCTCCCCCCAGGAACTATACTGGGCGGAGCATCTCGGGCCCGGTGGTTGGTGGATTCGGGGCTGTTTGGGAATGAACTTCATGGTCCCACGAAAATCACACATTTTAGGGGGGAAGGGGGGAAGACCCAAATTCGGGAAAAGTCACTTTTTGAGTGAGAAAATTTTACCTATTTTTGCCCCTTTTTGGCAAAAATTCTTCATAAAAAGGGTATTTTAGCGACTTTTGAGAACATTGACCTGAAAATCACGCACTTTAGGCCTAAAAATGCCCATTTTAGGCGTACCCGATGGGGGAACCCCCATCCCCCCCCCCCCAGGAACTACACTGGGCAGAGCACCTCGGGCCCGGTGGTTGGTGGGTTCGGGGCTGTTTGGGAATGAACCCAACTTCATCGTCCAGAAAATTTGACCTATTTTTGCCCCTTTTGGAAAAAATTCTTCATAAAAAGGGTATTTTGGCGACTTTTGAGAACATTGACCTGAAAATCACACACTTTGGGAATGAACCCAACTTCATCGTCCAAAAAATTTGACTATTTTTGCCCCTTTTTGGAAAAAATTCTTCATAAAAAGGGTGTTTTAGCGACTTTTGAGAACATTGACCTGAAAATCACACACCTTAGGCCTAAAAATGCCCATTTTAGGTCTAAAAATTGCCATTTTAGGCAAAAATTGGGGGATATAGGGGATAGTGTACCACCCGAGGGGGGAACCCCCCCCCCCCGCAGGAACTACACCGGGCAGAGCACCACGGACCCGGTGGTTGGTGGGTTCGGGGCTGTTTGGGAATGAACCCAACTTCATCGTCCAGAAAATTTGACCTATTTTTGCCCCTTTTTGGAAAAAATTCTTCATAAAAAGGGTATTTTGGCGACTTTTGAGAACATTGACCTCAAAATCACACACTTTAGGCCTAAAAATGCCTATTTTAGGTATAAAAATGGCCATTTTAGGCAAAAATTGAGGGATATAGGGGGATAGTGTACCACCCGAGGTGGAGATAGCGTTCCCGAGGGGGAACGCCCTCCCCCCCGCAGGAACTACACTAAAGTGACTTTTTCCTGAATTTGGGTCTTCCCCCTTCTCCCCAGGGAGGTACACTAATTTCCCCTCCAAAAGAGTCGGGAGGTACACTAATTTCCCCGCCGGACCAGGAACTACAGTGGGCGGTATACCTGCTGTACTGGAGGGGCTCCCCCGCCCCAGCCCACCTACTTCCATCACTCGGGGGAGATGGTCCTCCTCGAGTACGGGGTCCTGGGGTCGGCCCGGCCCGACCCTACCCGACATTCCGAAAAGCCGGCCCGGCCCCACTGTTCCGGCCGTAAATGTCGGCCCGGTTCGGCCCGCGGCCAATTTTTGTCTGAAATAGGTGTTTAGTGCATATTTTGTTCTTGCAGATTTACGCGGTTATTATTCAAAGTTGTGTTGTTTAAAGGGGGCCTTTCGCATTTCAATCCCCCTTCAAACTTCGCATGTGTTTAGACAGCGGTCAATGCGTCATAAAAGTCAAACACACCGGAGGTCTAACGTTCAGCATGCGGCCAGGAGATGCCCTTCAAGAGGAACATCCGCGAACAAAATCAAATATGGACCAGCCCAATTTCTACCTACGCATTCAGGCAACTCGCCTGATGACAAGGGCGGTCAAGGCGCAGAATGTTTCGCACGATATTTGCCCCTGCCTCACTATAGAATTTCGCTTTTCTTTTTATTTCGAATTGCAATAAATTGTTCATGCGTGGCTGCTAAATGTTTCAAGGTCTGCTTGTCGCGCTGGAACAATTCGTTGAAATTCGAAATATAAAGAAAAGCGAAATTCCATAGTTAGTGGTGTTGCACGTTTCATGCGAAACATTCATTCGCCTTGACACCTTTTTGATCAAGCTGTTTGCCTGAATGCGCAGGTATAAATTGGGCTGGTCCGCGGCACAATTTTTTCCCGGATGTTCTTCTTAAAGTGCATCTCATGGTCGCATGCTGCAGATTGGGTTCTTGGTGCGTGAGAGTTTAATAACGCCCTGAACAATATTCAAATGCGTGCAAAGTTTGAAGGCGGTTTGAAATGCGAAAGGCCCCCTTTAATTTACGATGCCTCGTGAAAAATCTGAGAAATCTGGCAAAGACCGAGTGAAATTGAAGAAAAACGGTGGTTTATTTTCGGCGGTGAAGCCGAAAAAGAGCAGGCATGAGCCGAAAAAGAGCAGCCGTCGAAGTGGTCCAAAACTGAGAACGACGGAGCAGGGCACCTCTGCAGGTTTATTTTCTTTGTATTTTTGGTTATTGTGGTTGGGCGGAGTGGTGGGTTATAGCCTCCGGAAGCACATAGCTATGCCGACACCGACGAAAAAACACCGGCACTGATAGGTCAAGCTTTTCCGACACCGACGACTACTGTTTTTTTTCTTCGAAAATTTGCAATTTTAGCGCAGAATTCATACTTTTTGCCCACTATCGATCTTTAGAGCGTTGTTGAAGAACTTATAATGGCTTCACACAAGCAAAGTGCGCACTTCGGAATTGTTTTGCTCATTTTCCTCAGATAGTAACTCGAAACAATCGAGTTTTTCGCAACAGTAGGTGATGTCGGTTTTTTCGTTTTTTTTCATCCGCCAGTATAAGTGTCGAATTGACCGAAATTTCGTATTCCTTGTTTTGATCTCTAATAATTTCGTTGCCTTGAATAACGACGAGGTCGCAAAAATGAAACAATATTCAAACTTTGTCATCTGGAAACGAAAATTTCTGGAAAACTTGGCTTTTTTGAGGTTGAAAAGTTGCATAGCGGCATGACCGACACATGAGAAAACCGGCATTTTTGGCCGCCGACACTGACATTTGTGTTTGCACAGGCACCGACGTTTTTTCCGATACCGATGCCGATCCCTAATGGCATCCCTTGGAATCATTTATCCAAACGAATATATCTTTTTAGTATATTTTCCAATCTCCGAAACGGCAACAGTGAACTGTTTTGAGTTTGGAAAAAGACGGGATCGGGACCCCGAGGTCTAATCCCTCGGGATCGGGGTTGAGAAGCGCAAGGAAATCCAACCTTTTGAACCGGAACGCCTCAAAATTGTCAAAGTCGCTGCGATAACATTGCAATTATGATTGATGTCGATCAAAAAATCACTTTTTTCATCAACTATCGGATATAGGCGTTTGTCAGGTAGCGGGTACCCCCCCCCCCGATACCGATCCCTAGTGGCAACCCGACCGATTCCTGATCTAGCAGTGCACCGAGACCATGCTCATTCACTTTATGCAGTATGCGTTTGGTAATCCGCATGTGTGTGTGACATTGGTGTTCTTAAAACTATCATGCAAAATTTTCTCAGCTATCGGCCGAATCTCGTGGCTGATGGATCGAGCGCAGTTCAGTGTTGATGCACAGCGTTGGACAAACTCGAATGTCGATTGTACGACGTTGGCAAGCACAGTCAACTGGACTATGACTTGGAATTGTGGTCGATGGCATCATTTTGATTTATCAGGGATTATGTTTATTTATTTATGCACATTATCATTTGCACACGATTTCTGACGCATTGATTGAAAACAATAACCCTGACCGATCTCAACAACTCGTCCGTACAGTTTGGTGTACATATCGATCACATTCAATTAACAATGTAATGTACATGATCACAATGATAAAGCTGGTTGTGCTCTTTTGCACTGGATAGAAAACTCCTTGACACGTATTTTTTTTTAAAAAAATACAAATTTGGCAAAGAGGGGTTGAATATGAGAAAAAATGACCAGAAACTGAAATACAAGGCAAACAACAGTGCTGAAATATCGTATAATCAAACCACGAGCTGATAACACACATTTTGTAAAGCTTGCTTGGCCAGATTCAACAAATTTCCGGTTACATCCGGTTACACCTGTTTCGAAAACAAAAGAGATTGGGCCGAGAGAGATGATGACAAGTTCCAACTGGCTGATTTCACTTTGGTGCGAGCTCACGCTAACTGTAACGTTGTTCAACGCACAAATGTTTTGGGAGTCAAAAGGGAATGTTAGGATTCGTCTACGTCTACTTCTATGTCCGTGTTTCGGGATTTTGACAAAAAAAACCGGCACAAAGCATGATATTCGAAAATGTTTCGGCAGACTGTATAAGTGTTCGCCTCAGATATAAAGTAGCAGAAATGAAACATTTTCGAATAACATGCTTTGTGTTTCGGGTTCTTTTTCTAAATAACCGAAACACGGACATAGAAAAAAATTATATTTCCTGTTTCAAGTCTATCTCGCCGAGCCGTTAGGATTGGTCTACGTCTAAAGAAAGGTAACATTTTGCTACCCTCAGGATTCGTCTGCGTCGAAAGGTACCATTTTGCCACCGCTAGGATCCGTCTTTGTCTAAAGGTAACATTTTGCTACCGTTAGGATTCGTCTGCGTCGAAAGGTACCATTTTGCCACGGCTAGGATCCGTCTTTGTCTAAAGGTAACATTTTGCTACCGTTAGGATTCGTCTGCGGCGAAAGGTACCATTTTGTCACCGCTAGGATCCGTCTTTGTCTAAAGGTAACATTTTGCTACCGTTAGGATTCGTCTGCGTCGAAAGGTACCATTTTGCCACCGCTAGGATCCGTCTTTGTCTAAAGGTAACATTTTGCTACCGTTAGTGTTCTCTCTCAGCCCACAACCACCGACCGAAACAACAGGCCTAGGATTCATCTGCGTCGAAAGGTAAAATTTTGCCGCTGTTGGGATTCGTCTGCGTCTAAGGGCAACGTTTTCCTGCCTTTAGGATAAGTCTGACGGGCACATTTTGCTACCGTTAGGATGCATGGGCGTCTGATAGCGCATTTTCACTGGCTTCTGGTGGTTGTTGGTACGTTCAAAAAAGTTAAAACTTTCGCGCACTACGCGCGCTCATGCTGTTTTGACTCTCACATGGTTAATAGGTGCCGAATTTTGACCACCGCTGGATAGAAACGACTTTCATAAACGGAACAAGCACTGGATAAAAAAATGACCGCCCAGGTGCCCCCTAAATTCAGCCTGGCCACGCTACTGTTAGGATTACTCTATCGTGATGAAATGGTTATTGTTAGACCCAGTTGAGTCATACCAATATTATTTTTGCTAAAGACGAACATCTCACACTTGCGAGTCCGATCCCGCATGCTGCCTACCTCTCAGGGCTGCCTGCCCACACTGCCTGCAGCTACAATGACAAATCGAAAAACCCCAACCAGGATAGTTTCCCGGATTCCTGCAGCTAGCTAGGTTTCATGGGCACTAGCTGGGCCAACTACTTGACTGCCCCTTTTAACCTGGCACACCCTGTCTTGCATGTGTCAGTCATACCCAGAGCATGAGGGCGTCCCCATTCCCCGAAGTTCAACAACGGACGTTGCTTGCATTGCGGTGGACCGTGGGCGCCGGGTGCTGAAATGAACGACAACCCAGAACCAACAGAATTTCTGCAAACGGCTCTTACATTATAAAAATTTAAGGGAGCTATTTTCGTAACAAAATTAAACTGACAGCAAAATGAGCGTTGTGGTTCGCCTTCTGTCCCTGCCATCAATTGACGATTTTATTAGTCACAAATTGTTGCTGACGCTGTCGATTTGAGAATAGCTGACTGAAAATGAGATGAAACAATCTGCTTCATGTGGAAACGATTTATTGATTGCGTACTTGTGAAACAAGGTGCATCACGAGTCCAAGAATTGAAAATCAAACCAGGCCAGATCAGTGGTGTCGTTGAGAGATCGTAATTTTCCCATGACCCATGCACAGACCAATCTTTTTTCCGAGAAATTTCCCATACATACCCCAAAAATTCAAAAATTTCCCAAAATTAAGTGGCATGACGTGTTTGGGTATCTTCCCAAACAGCCCCCAAAACAAGACGTACCCAGTGTAGTTCCTGGGGGAAGGGGGTTCCCCCCACTCGGGACGTCTGCTACACTATCTCCCCAATTTTTTGCCTAAAATGGGCATTTTTATGCGTAAAATGGGCATTTTCAGGCCTAAAATGTGTGATTTTTTGGTCACTGTTGCCAAAAGTCGCCAGAATACCCTTTTTATGAAGAATTTTTTTGAGGGGGGAGGGGTTCCCCCACTCGGGACGTCTGCAACACTATCTCCCCCAACGGACCAGGAACTGCACTGGACGTATCCGAGGGGTCCCCCCGGGCTTCCCGGCCCGAACTGTCGGGCCGGGCAGGGCCTCAAAGTAGATCTTTTTGCCTAAAATTAAGTGGCATGACGTGTTTGGGTATCTTCCCAAACAGCCCCCAAAACAAGACGTACCCAGTGTAGTTCCTGGGGGGAAGGGGGTCCCCCACTAGGGACGTCTGCTACACTATCTCCCCCAACGGACCAGGAACTACACTGGACGCAGTATAGTTCCTGGTCCGGCGGGGAAATTAGTGTACCTCCCTGGGGGGAACACCCAAATTCAGGAAAAAGTCACTTTTTGAGGTAGAAAATTAGACCTCCAAAAAAAAAACCCACAACAAACACACCAACAACACCAAAAAAAAAGGAAAACCCGAAAACCCAAAACCCCCCCCCCCCCCCCCCCCCCCCCCCCCCCCCCCCCCCCCCCAAACCCCCCCCCCCCCACCCCCACCAACCCCCCCCCCCCCCCACCCACCCCACCAACCCCACAACCCCCCAACCCACAAACCCTATTTTTGCCTCTTTTTGGAAAAAAATCTTCATAAAAAGGGTACTTTGGCGACTTTTGACAACATTAACCTAAAAATCACATTTTAGGCCTAACAATGTCCATTTTAGGCCTAAAAATGCCTATTTAGGTAAAAATTGGGGAAATTAGTGTACCCGGAGGGGGAATTAGTGTACTAGTGTACCTCGGTCGGGGAAATTAGTGTACCTTAGGGGGACCCCCTCCGCCCAGGAACTACACTGACTGGACGTACCCGAGGCGGTCCCCCCGGGCTTCCCGGCCCGAACTGCCGGGCCGGGCCTCAAAGTAGATTTTTTGCCTAAAATTAAGTGGCATGACGTGTTTGGGTATCTTCCCAAACAGCCCCCAAAACAAGACGTACCCAGTGTAGTCCTGGGGAGGGGGCCCCCACTAGGGACGCAAACACTATCTCCCCCAAGGACGCAATCCTGGCCGGCGGAGAAATTATTTTTTTGAGTTGCACCTCCAGGCCAGGAAGCAAACGCCCGCAGGCAAGGGCAAATCCGAGAAAAACAGAAAATCAACGGAATCAATCAAGTCAGAACATAAAAAAGCAAAACATCATCCAAAAACGAATGACAGAAATGCAGACAAACATTCGAACAGATCGGCAGATCAACCAGAATCCAGACTCAGAAGTCGTCAAGCCTGAACTTAAGAACTCAGAATAGAGGAAACATCGAGAACTGAGACAGAAATTCGACAACCGTATCGAGGGGGAATACCACTCCAAGTCAGGAGAGGTCAACTTACAGCGCGACTCGAGACAGCTAAATATCAAGTCGAAAATATTTTATGATTCAGTATTAAAGAACAGTCAAACAGCTCCTCGAAAGAACTCTAATGAATAGGAAGTCGATCACAGCCGGAGGCAACATCAGGCGTCGATACAGGCACTGCGATCGCTCTCGCTTCCAATGATCGATTCGGGTGTCGCGCGGCTCGGGCTCCACAGACTCAGAAGAGAACAGCTCGGGCAGACAAACCGATCCAAACATGAAGACTTACAAATCGATGCAATACTTCGGAAGGGAGCAACCCAACAGCCTGAGCAAATCAGATGACTATCACTGCCAATATTCAGGATAGCCCTACAAGCAAACTGGCGCTCAATGGATTCTCGCTCATTTTCCGATGGCATAGCTGAGCCACAACCATAGAGCAACGTATGCAACAGAGATATATACAGGCATTCAGACTATTATGCACACTGCCACAAGCTCTAGCAAACCCAAGTCTTTACCTAGCGCACTGGACAATGCAGATTATCAGTTTCATCGACCAATGCCCAATATCACAATAACGTCATATTGCACTTTATAACAATATTCACAGGGCCGTGATGCAGCTCAACACAACGAGGTTCTTTCATTCACTTCAGCATTACCTTCAAAAAAGCGATCAATCATGCAAGGAGAGATGCATCTAACAGCAAGACCACAAGATCATCAGCAAATGATCATTGCTAACTAAGCTCAATAAAATACTTCACAAAGCAATGAATAACTCCCAACACTTCCTGCACTCCGCAATTTATCATTTCATTACTTCCCACACAACACACACGAGAGAGATAACTCCAAAGAGCAAAAAAAATAGCAATCAGCAGGATCAGACAATCAAAATAAAGAACCTATCAAACGCCGAAAATCAATAAATGCAAAACAAATTCCATCACATAAATCAAAATCCATACATCACTCAGCCTCTTCCTTCCAAACCCAACAACCCCAGAGCCTCAATACAATAGAACCTTATATATGCCTCAAGCACTTCTGCACATCCAATAGATCCCTAGCAAAAAGCACTTAGAAGAACGAACTCAACTCATCGTATAACATTCTTCTGCATCTCTAAAGACAGCACAGCAGGCTACTAACTCTTAACAACAGATCTCATGCCAAGATAGATCAATCAAAGAAAGCTCACAAATTCCATTCACATATCATCTCACACTCCAACTCCCTACTCCCTCCCAGCATTCCAACACGCAAACCAAATTCTCTCCCCTCACCAAAAAACTTCCATCTTCCGCAAAGCAGATCAGAATTCCCTACTCACACCAAACAGCACCTCACCAACACAAATCTCCTCACAAATTCTACCGCCTTAACTAAAATTATTAGCCAAAGCATATCTTCTTCCCAGCTCATCACAATCCACTCCCCTCAAAAAATAAACAACATCAACCCAACAACATCTACAAAGCCCTCACCATCCAAATTCCAACTCACATCCACAACAAGCACCCAATCAGCACCTAAAACACACAACACAACAAACAAAACTCAACACAAAAACACCACAAACCTCACCACTATCAAGCCAACAAACACCAACCACATCCAACACACAACACCAATCCCTCCAAAAATCAACCATCAAACTCAAAACAAACACCATCAACAAACAAAACAACAACAAACCAAAAAACCTCCAAACCCAAACAAAAAAACAAAAAAAACATAAAAAACCAAAAAACACAACAAAAAAACAACACAACAAAAAAAAAAACAAAAAAAAAAAACCAAAACCCCAAAAACAACCCCCCCCCAACAACAACCCCCCCCCCCACCCCCACCAACCCCCCCCCAAAACAAGACGTACCCAGTGTAGTTCCTGGGGGAAGGGGGTTCCCAGACGTACCCACCTGGGGGAAGGGGGAGGACCCAAATTTGGAGAAAAGTGATTTTTTAAGGTCGAAAATTTTTACTCATTTTTGCCCTTTTTGGAAATAAATCTCAATAAAAACGGTATTTTTAGCGATTTTTGACGACATTGGCTTAAAAATAAATTGGACGCAAGCCCACGGGCCCGAGGTGCTCTTGGCCTAAAAATAAGTGGGACGATGAACATCCAACAGCCCCACCCAACCACCGGCCCAAACGATAAACAGCCCCGAACCCACAGACCACCGGGCCCGAGGTGCTCTGCCTAAAAATAAGTGGGACGATGAATTGGGGCTTATTCCAAACAGCCCGCAACCCCACAGACCACGGGGCCGAGAGGCTGTGTGCTTAAAAATAAGTTGGGCGATAAACAGCCCCGAACCCACAAAAAACCGCCCCCCAAAGGACGTCCACCCCCCCCCACCACCCCCCCCCCCCCCCAAAAAAACCCCCCCCCCCCCCCCCCCAAACAGCCCCGAACCCACAGACCACCGGGCCCGAGGTGCTCTGCCTAAAAATAAGTGGGACGATGAAGGGCCGCATTCCCAAACAGCCCCGAACCCACAGACCACCGGGCCCGAGGTGCTGTGCCTAAAAATAAGTTGGACGATGAACTGCCCCCCCCCTCATTCCCAAACAGCCCCGAACCCACAAACCACCGGGCCCGAGGTGCTCTGCCTAAAAATAAGTGGGACGATGAATTGGGGCTCATTCCCAAACAGCCCCGAACCCACAGACCACCGGGCCCGAGGTGCTCTGCCTAAAAATAAGTGGGATGATGAATTGGGGCTCATTCCCAAACAGCCCCGAACCCACCAACCACCGGACCCGAGGTGCTCTGCTCAGTGTAGTTCCTTGGGAGGGGGGGGTTCCCCCCTCGCGTACGCAATCTCCCCCCAGCGTGGGGCCGGAGCACTGTAGTTCCCACTGGACCCGAGGTGCTCTGCTCAGTGTAGTTCCTTCCCCCCTCCCTTGGGGGGTCCCCTGTAGGAATTCCCCCTAGCGTGGGGCCGGATCACTGAGTCCGGGCGCGGCGGTTACTGTACCTACTCCTTTTTCCGTGCGGCGGTTAGTGTACCTCCCGGCGGGGGGGGGGGGAGCGAAGACCCAAATTCAGGAAAAGTCACTTTTTGAGCTTGAAAATTTGACCGATTTTTTCCCCCGATCACCGCCCATTTTTGGCCTAAAAATGCGCGTTTTAGGCGGGGAAGGACCCGGTATGGGGGGAAGACCCAAATTTGGAAAAAAGTCATTTTTTGAGGTCGAAAATTTGGCTCATTTTTGCCGCTTTTTGGTAAAAAAATCTCTATAAAAAGGGTATTTTAGCGAATTTTGACGACGTTGACCTAAAAATCACTCATTTTATGCCTAAAAATTCAGATTTTAGGCCAAAATTTGCCTGTTTTAGCTTTACCCGGAGGAACAGTTGGGCAAGCATTCCTTGGAGGGGGGACAGACGTGCCCGACGTATTCCCCTATCTCCCACCCAATTTTTGCCTAAAACACACAATATTACGCCGAAAAAAATAGACATAATAATGTCGTCAATAAACAAAAAAAGCGAAGAAAAAAAATCAAAACGAATTTTCATTTTCTTTTTAAAAGTGCGCGTTCACAAAGAAATGTTTCAAAAGTGCGCCTACTAATGTCCGGACCAACCGCCTCGGACCTGGCGTCCGACGCACGTGCGTGTTGTAGACGACCGTTCAACGTCCGTACAACGTCCGGAAATGAAAAATCAACAAAGTTAACGTTTTACCATGGAAAACGTGCGTTTA
>JASAMV010009099.1:0-64987 GCA_030248065.1 Rhynchonema sp. JSB1_4
CTGCAGGTTGCTGAAGACGACCATGAAAAACACAAAACAATGACGAAATATGAATTTGCAGCAAACAAGTCGATCTGCGTCAAGAGCACGATCTGATGTTGTTGCGTGATTGGGTGCGTGAACAACTGACGCCCAACTACACGGCCGACTACCAACGTGCCGTGTACAATCAACTGCACGCGCCTGCGATGCGGCAGAGGTTCAAGATATTGGACACCATTGATGATACGAATCTCAGGCATAGGGTACACGGTGGTTTTGTTGTTTTGGGTTTTTGAGAATGTGAATCCTCAAAACATGATATATTTGTGCGGGAAACTTGATGTTTCACGCCAGATAGACTTTCTGTTGCGAGTTAGCAACCAATGCTAACAATTCTCCTTCACTTAAGAAGCGAAAATCCTCAGGAGGTCAGGTCACAAAAATGAAAATAGGAGTTCAAAGTAGTCACACGCAGGAAACACTGGTTTTCATATTACAAAGACTGCTAATGGGGTTTACAAATAGAAGTGAGACCTAAATCTTCCGATTAGTTCTGACGGATTTCGATTAGCCCTGCAAAGTGGCACAAAGCTGGAAATGACGCAGCTACAAGAAACGCTGATGTTTCACTTTAGATACATAACTCGCGGTGGTGATTTTGTTCACTTCCAGAATTTGATCTTATATATGTACCTAACAAATGACATTTGCAAACGAAACGGTTCTGCTTTGTTCTCAGGTTGAAAGCCTATTTTCCAGCGGTGTGCTCAAAACTAAAAGCATTGACTCTCCAAATTGACATGAAATTCGATCTGGTCAATTTTAACAGCGACTGATGTTTCACGGCAGATTGAGTACCCCTGGTTCAGAAAAGCTGCCGATAATTATCTATGATACAAATCGAACATGGCAACAAAACTATAACAATTTGACATAAAACTGGAAGTTGTCAAAGTCAGGAAGCGCTTATGTTTCATGCCAGATAGGCCACCGGTGATTTGCCAGTGGGTGTCAATACTTTTTTGTTGGCCTCAGCCCAAAAAAAGCCTGAAACGAAAAATACAAACCAAACTAGTAATAACGATCACAGATCCGTTTCATCGCGGATGACGTCGGCGCACATCTTCGATTTGCCAATCAATCAACGTTGTATCGAACCAACAGACAGTACAAGGTGACCAGCAAGAAATGGACGGTCAAGAAGCAGGTGCTCAAGTGAGTTAGCACTTCTTTTTTCGGTCACCAGGTGCAGCACCCGCCGCGTGACAAACAAGATTAAATGGATAAGGCTGCTTGTTTAACGACAAGTATGTGGCGCCAGTACTTTTTCCAACTGTGTTTCCAGAAAACAAGCAGAGAAAGAGGCACAGGAAGATAACGACGATGAGTCAGAGCTGTCCTACAATCCGGAGATGGAGGATGAGGAATTACTGTCAATGGGCGCTGATGGTTGGTTCACTTTCATTGTGGCCTTTGTTTCGGTGATGTTTACGGGCGATTCCTTTGACAGTTTGTGCGCGAATGACACAGAAAGCATCGGTCCAGAAGAGTATTTCAACGGTATCAGGTGTCTGGTCTCCATGCACAGTTCCTCAACAGAAAGCAGTTGCATGTCGCTATCATTGTTACTCGTAGTCTATCATGTTTTGTGGTTTCATGCCATTGCTGTATGTCAGAAAAATTTCAGAAATTTCGATTTATAAGGTAAACGATCCTATAAAGAGGGCTGTATCTACCATTATTACACTGCATATTTTCCAGTCTCGCTGCATTCGCCGGGTCCGAGCTGTGCTGGTGGCACAACGGCGAAAGTTCTGTTGGAAACACGCAAAATCGATGTCAACGGGCCATTCATGTCGGATTTGGACTACAGACTCAAACATCGCGCATTGTTGGAAGCACAGATGACGCCCGACTGGTTGGTGGCTTTCAGTGTAGTTACGTTACATGATTGCTGCCAGATTTACTTGCAGCGTAAGTAACTAGATTACCTTGCCCCAAGTCGTGGTTGGGATCCTGGTCTCTGGCATACACTCCGTCCCTTTTTATTCAGGACCAGTCAGCGTGGGAGAGCTAAGTTTAGTTAGGCGTTTCCCAACGTCTGAGTGCAAATCTAAACTATGGCTGGTAATCAGCTGATCTACTTTTTATTTGTTGAGATGTGTAGAGGTCGGAATTTGTGGCGTCCCTAAATCTTGAGATATCGTCAATTCACAAATCACACACAACATCAAAAAAAACAAAAACCTGGGCAGATCACCAAGTGTGATACTGGCTGTGACCTTAGATTTCCCATGATGACCGAGTCCCATTGTTTGCAGCATCGTCCGATTCGAGGACTGCATGGTTGACCTCACTGATAACCAGGTTATCTGGGTGCCATTGCCCAAAGTCAGCGTCGACATTGCAGCGTACTATCTGGCACAGGCGTACAATGATCATACATTGGTGTCCGACAACATTCCATCGGAGGTGCCGGCCGACAAAGCTAGAGGTGATGTTTCAAGTATCTAAGTCGTTTGGAGTCATTGCGGTCGGTTATGGTGTAGTAAAATTTGCAAGGAAGTTATGGAAATCTGTCTGCTTCCGGGCACATGAATGGTATCGGCGGTGTGCAGTTTGCTGGCATCAGCTTCATCGGGGATTGCTTTGTTTCCGTCCCCTTAAAGTTAAAATATGTGTTCTGTGCAGCAGTCTGTGAAACGTCAGCCCGCATCGTTTGCTTGTTGCTTGCTTGACAATGTCGTATCTCGTAGTTCAAGATTTTGTGTCTACGCATCGTTTTGCACATCCAACTAGACGCAGTTTAGTGCAACCTGCGAAACATTTTGATGTCTCACCAAAGTCAAAGCAACATCCGATCAAGTCCGGGCTGATGCCAGCCAGAGCAAAGCGCGTACCGAATCTCTTTATTCACGTGGTCGTCATCCGACTTTATTTAGTTTTTGCGGGTTCTGTTCTATTTATCCAATCATCCTAGTTACTTGCCACATTCATCAGGTTACATCTTTGACATGCGCAACGTGCCGAAAGAGAAGCTATGGGAAATGCAACAGGCGCAAACGAATGATGACGGCGGACAACGGTATCGTACACTTTACACGCAGTGAGTCCCTTGATTTTCTCTTTCGTTTCATTTTGCGCTTCTTTCCTTGTAGAATGCACACGATGAACAAAACAATCCTCAGCTACTACTACAACTGGAATACGGATGACGGCAGTCTGTGTCGCGCGTCCGATTGGGCACATTACAAGGTCAAGAATGAGTCGCAATGGACGCATGTCATTCGGATGCAAAGTTGGTGATTTTCTTTTTTTTGGTCACGGCCGTCTACCCGTGCAGACGGCCTCGCCAATTCAACATCTAGAGAACTTCAGAGCTTTGGCGCCAGTAAGTGACTCTAAAATTTACGCAGATGTTGTTGTGGTTTTGACCCTGACCGTGAGACTGTCGTGTTGGCACCTGAAAACCAAAAATTTTAATGCATCTTGCTATGGCGCGAACTTTTATTTGAGATGAGCACCCCTGATATACGCAGGTTGGCGAATGTACTCGTGTCCGGATCTGGTCAAATTCCGATTTCTGATCGCGTCGCGCCAAGTGTTTGAGAAGTACGCCAAGGATATGCTCGACCCGAAACGACAGGAAAGTCGCAATCATCTGCGGCAGTTCGATATCGTGAGTGAGAAGTTGTGCCTTGTCGCGTCATACCTCTGAAACTTCAGTTGCTTGGCATATCCCTGTGTGGATTTGCAATGATAAAAACGTTGCAAACATGGTGTGTATGGGCCGGTCAATTTGGCTCTCGGCCCACCACTTTTGTTTTCACTGGTCACAACCAAGACGTGACCCGGACCTGTCAAAAGAACATCTTATCATTGAAGTCAGCTAAGTTCACCGAGTTTGTGCAAGGTTGGAAGATAATTAGGATTGGATGCGGTGTACCTAATGGTGTCCTTTCAAATTCAGGCATTCGTCTATTACTACTGGTTCGGCCCTCCACGCCAGTATCAGCGCATCGATCTGAGCTCAGCCGCGCGCTCTGTGATTCACAAACGATGTTTCAATCAGCAACAAATTGGCAAAGTGAAGAAAATGGCACGAAAGAAGACGGATTGGTGGAACATGAGTTCGGATGAAATCCAGGAACAACAGGGTCGGGTGTACTACAGGAAGCAGAAACTAACGCATCTTATTCATGATTGATCAATCGAAGGAAATTGTAAAATAGTTGACCGCACTGCTTTGTTTGATGATCTTACTACTTGCCACTTGTATTGTGTATATTTTCTCATTCTTTTTATTCTTGTGCACTTTTGGAATTTCTCTGTTGGTTCCTCTTCGGCTATGACTGTTGTGTTGTCTTGTCTGTCAGTTGCTTGGTTCTCACGTACATATTATATTTATTTTGTTGTTTGTGACTGTGAGTTTGGTACTATGCTGTTTCATTGTGCATGTATCTTGCAATAAAACTGAAAACAAGCTTTGGTTCGATGGTTGATTGAATAAATTGATTATTCGAAAAGAACCAAAAACTGCGAATGAAATGCGGTTGTACCGTAACATCAAAGTTTGGGGCGCACTGACAAAACGACGAAGCCGAAACCGTCTGGTCAACCGACCATTGCTGTTCGGCATGGGCTGATAATGACCGATCCCGATAACCCGAAAGCACTGCATAATTGCGAAGGTGTGTGGTTCTAGATTCGCACCTGAGGTTTCATGATAGCAGTAAGATGTGCTCCCACATACAAATCGCTTGCGCGTCTTTTGTGTTCACTCGCACTGACGATGTCCTGGTGCACCGTCCGTCTGTGAACCAAGTTGCCGACATTTTGACGTTATGTCATCAATTTGGATCAATATAGTACAGTAAATTTCTAATTTCGTTGCCTCATGCTTTCTTACAGACGCAGGGAAAGTCCCCGTTCGAAGTCGAAGCAGGCAACAAGCTCAACACAGTGAACAAGCCACGCAGCTGACACACACAGCTTGTGCGACTGAAACATTCGAAACGCACACGAGCCAGCTGCGTGGCTTGTTGCCTGCTTCGACTTCGAACGGGAGTTTTCCTGCGTCTGTAAAATGCATGAGGCAACGAAATCAGAAACTTACCATACTAATTGCGAAATATTCGCTGGTTTCACCAAGATCCACATTCGTGTGCGTGATGCGAGAATTGAGCTTTGGGACTCCGCCAACAGAGAGGGCGCGAAATGGAACGGGCACAAGTACGTCTAACTGGTTGTGTGCGAATTTCTTTGAATAGAAACCCTGAATAGGGTGAATATTCGTGAGCGCCATTTTTTGGTCGCTCATTTCGATGCATTTTGAAAGGAATGTGGTGCCATAGGCCATCTTCAGTGAGAATACACCATAACACGAGCGTTGTCTTAAAGGTTGTTCTACACATTTTTCCGGCATTGTAGATAAAAAGCACATTTTCCATTTTGTTCTGGGTGCGTGAATTGCAAGATAATAGGGCCACAAGCACAAAAAAGCGTCCACCAGACGCACACAGGCAGTTTTGAAATTGAAATTGGCCGTGCCAAGTTGTAACGAGCACGTTAATAAAATGAGTAATTGTCGAAAACAATGCCAGTCACTCAATTTACTACCTAAATATGGGCAAGGCGTAAGTTTTTCTTGTATTTCAAAAAGTTCAAAAATGCGGTCAGACTTGGGCGCGTGTCACTTCAAAAACTTTAATGACGCTCTGGCATAAACGCGGTTCGAAAAACCAACCAAATTTTATGTCAAACCACTTCATTTTGAGCGTTTTTAGGGAGCAGAGCGAGCTCCAATTGAGTCCTGTTGGTTCTGGTCTGCAAGTTCGTCGCGAAACTCAAACATGACGGAACCGGAACCAGTGTGGTGGAAATGAAATCACTTTTGCGCGACCATTTAGTGATGTTGCAAATGATTAGTCGGAGACAGCTGCAACCGGATGTGGCGTGATCGGATTTGTAATGTCTGGTTCTGGCCTGAAGATCTGGCAGCTTTGTGTGTGGTATACCTTTTGCAATTCCAGATCTTCCTTTGTGACATCGATGGTGATGCATACCTTTACCTAGTGGTGTGACGGCAAAAAAAGCAAAAGTTCAACAATCACTTTTTGTGTTCCGTATTGTGACATAAGGGATCACAGCTCTGTCCATGGGGATAACGAAGGATGAAGGATAACCATTTGTCTTGATGTTTATAGTTCCTGTCTGGGACTGGATTTTTATCATTTTGTTGAACTTTGTTCTGAAATTTTTGAAATATCACTTTGCCAACTTTTGTTTCTTGCCAAATAAGTCGACCATATGGTTTCGTGCCCGCGACTTTTCAACAAAAAAATCTGCTAAAGTAATTTTGGCAAGTTTCACCGGCCGAAGATTCATCAGAGACGATTCACGAAGCACAAGCAACTGAAATGCGACAGATCTTCAAGCTTCAGCTGTAACCCAGAGAACGTAAAAATTCAGCCACAAAAAGTGGGCCACCTGACGTCAGAGATGCAGCTAGCCGGTTACAAGGTCGTGTGTGTTGCTGAAATCTGAATCTCAGCTGTGCCAAATGGCCAAAAACTGGCATTTTCAACTTTTTTGTCGATGTTCTGGTCTTCTGAGAAGCAACGCACGAAATGGGGAACATCAGCTCCACGTGTTGTTGCTGCATCCTGTTCAACAGTTCTGGAACCGAAACTTGATCCAAATCTTTAAAGCAACAATAGCCAAATCCTGTCCAAAAGCTTTTTTAGGTGACTTCTTAGGTATGACTTTTTTGCTGGCTTCAACCCATGTTGTGAACGACGTCAACGTACTGCTACAGCTGGATAAAGTGTCCCGGGATGGCTCGCTGCTGTGGGAGTTCCCTGGAACCGGACACTCATTGACATTTGGTTTTTTAGTTCCGAAGTTTTGTTGCTGTCAAGTCACCTGACTTTGTTCTTGTTCGGAATCATGAAACATATGCAATATTTGATGCTCCCAATTTCCTGATGGATGCCTTTTTCTATTCTTGCACCTGTACTATTCCACAAGAAAGGACATAGCGTAAATTGCACATCTTCCAAGCTTTTTACGCGCGTTCGCAGTCCGTTATCAGTTTACGTTCCGCTGTAAAATCACTGTCAGCTGTTTTTTAGCTGGTTGGCCAAAACCTCAGTTAGCCTGTGAGAAAATATGATACGGCGATTGTTAACATGTGGCCATTAACATTTGTAACGTTACGGAAAAAAGTTCTTTAGCTTCCCAAAAGCCATATTTTTATCAACCTGATGGATTCGTTCCATCAGTTTTGACGAATGACTTTTTTGCTTGAGAAATGCTGAACAGCGGGTAATCAGACCCGACCTGATTGGCATTGTGTAACCTGGTGAACTCTAGTAATTGGTTGCGTTTTCCGTTATGATTATGGTGCATATGAAAATTGGCTTCTGTTAAAACGAGCGTTCAACTAATTTGACTTTTCAGAGCAAGTCCCGGAACCGCCTCCCAATTCTCAAAATGTCCATTTTCCCATTGTTGACCGCGTTATTATCCGTGCTGGGCTGCAGCAATGCATTGCGTTGTCGATGCGACCCGGCCTGGTTCGACCAGAACACAGTGGCGTGCACCAATGGCTACTGTCAGGGACCGGACCCGGCGTTCTTCGGCGGAATATTCTGTCTGTCCGTCAGTCGAACAGGTATAACGTACATAATTATTGGTTTTTTTGCTTCATTGCAGGCAATGCGTACAAGTCAACTCCCAAGTCATCATTTATACATATCAAAATCAAATGATATTCCCTGAAAGCGTTGCAGTTCAGAGGTTAACAGGAAACTGGGACTCCAAACTGTCATTGATTTATGACAAAGAGGTTCATTGTACAAAGGGTAAACAACCGAATTGCTGTAGTTTGTTTGTTTTACTGCTCTCCAAAGGGCGCATAAAACCATATGCAGGTAAATTTGGCGATGAAAGCATATTTACAACACCGGGTGGGACAATTACGGAAATAAAAAGTAAATTCAACAGTGGTTGGTTAAGAAAACCACAGCAAACAGAAAGCGCATGGATGGCGTCCCCAGGCAAACGTGCATGCGTATCGCCATATCCATCCGTTGACGGCAGTCGGACGCGGTGTGTAAAGTTATTGTTGCAGTTCATTCCATGTCTGCTGCTTCACACTGTGAAAGTTTTCACTGTGACGTGACAGAAAGTGTCTGGTCCAAATAATATCACTACAAACAGGGGTGATAACGTTTCAGAATTATAGTTGCCTGATCTTCAAAGGAGTTGTGATCTTACAGACGGTACCGAGCGTCACGCATGTGTGTCGGCCAGCCAGTACCACCGTGACCCGCTCAAATTCTCCGGATCCCAGCTGTGGTGTGCACATATGCCATATGGAACAAAAGGTGCGCCTGGTCTTTTGTTTTTATTGATTTTATTATTTTTCTGCATATTTATTTCAATTAAACCATCAAATGAGAACTGGGGTAACCTGTCAACCAGTCGCGTCATGACAAGATCATCACGGAAGCACTGCACCGCATAACACACAAACTTCCACACCGAAAAGACACCAGACAAGAATAATTGTAGTATATAAGCTGGGATAAAGCTTTCTCAGTGACGATGAAAACAAGCAATTTTTAATCTATTGAATGGCCAATAAATGATGTCTCAATAGTTCTTGATGTCGCGCTAATCGGTTGCCCGTTCTATCGTCCAAAGTGTGAAAGTGCGAGCCTGAGTTGAGCGGCTTAGATTCTGCTGGAAAATGTTGGACAAAAAGTTATCTTTTTGAACATCCTTTCGCTCTCTTCGAAAAGTTTGAGAAAAGGAAAGCACAAAATGAATAAAACCTGAATGATCTGCAAATACAGCGTCCAGATTTGAGAGTTGGTGTGGATAGTCTAAAATAAAAATATGATGCTGCAGTTAAAACTCGATGTACTGAATTTAAAGAAAGCCTCTTTCTGAATCGCTACACACCTGGTGCTAACTCTTCCCCAATGTATTCCGGAATCTCTTCCCATTTTGATGCAATATCTTGTGTGGCTGGGGCTAAAAGTGAAAAAACCACCTAAGTAGCAGCATGATAAATTCCAGCTATGTATTCTTGCAAAAATTTTCAAATGTGATGAAACATCAGTACCTGATCGTTCAGTGACTGCTGGGTCGTTGGGAATTACCAAGGGCGGTGGGTGTGCGTGCCCATCTTGTGCATCGTGCGGCAACGGGGGTAATGCTTGCGCGAAAACTGAAAGTGTACATCGGGGTGGCATCGAAATCGGAGATCGGTTCAAACCAGCCTTCGTTACGTATAACATTTTTAGTTTCATTTTTGACACTTGAGAGTTTGTGATATGGATCTGTGTAATTAGTGGTGGTCCCCCGGACATCGGGGCCCACACACCATGTTGAACAAAATCGGCTTCAGTTAACCAGCCAAATTCCGCAAAGTCACAATCAAATCAAGACTGGTCCGACCCGATCATCACGTTTCATGCCACTCATGGTCAAATTTGAACTGAGACCATCATAGATTATGATCCAGAACCAGATAGCCAAATGCAAACCAACTTTCCTGGTCAGCCTCCCTTGGCTCACTGATTGGTTTTGCATCAATCCAGTGTGCTGTTTCATGTGCATGATGTTTTTGTTCGCGCTGTTTTGCGATGATCTGCGGCCCGTAGTATTTGTAGATGCGCTCCAGATGAACGTGGGACAGCTCAGTAGCAGGCATGAAGGGTATAATCTGATCCCAAGGTAGATACTCCAGATACTTGTCGCTGAAATTGATATTTTGACTTTGAGGATTATTTGCGGGGTTGTCGCAGAATTTTGAATAAATGACTAACTCTAAACTGTTTAACGAGCTGGCTAGCAACTGAGGTGCGAGTGAGCGCCAGCCCAACTTTGCGATCATCTCCCTCTCCATAATTGCTTCGAATACGGAGTTCAAATTGCCGCCCAATTCGATAGCCTACGAGAACCGCAAGTGTTTCAGTTTTTTTGAAATACCGGACAATTTGTGGTTCTGCCAACCTTTTCGTACATGATGTGCTTGGGGATTACTTTGGCTTGCTCCGTGGTGAGTTGAGAGAAGTTTGCGGCTCGGAACATGCGGAAATGCTGGTCGCTAAACAAAGTTATTTTTACAAACGTCATTTTGTTGTACAAAACAAGACTAAAAACACATCTCCAACCCGAAAAATTGCAGTTCGCTGGGCAAGAAGCGGTTTAGTTGAATGGCGCTTTCGTCAAATGGAGAGCTGCGGAAGGGTGGCTCCACATACCCTGCTGCACCATGAAGGGCCCCGTGAAGAGGTCCTGTTGGGCCGTGGAATGCAGGCCCACGATGTGCACCAAAGTTAGGGTGCTCGTGACCCCCATGGGTGGGCAGTGGGGGCAGTTGAGGTGCGATTTGAGGCTGATTGAATCGAGTGGCCTGTCCAATTTGGCCGACAGCTGGAATTCGTTGCACCGGCACCACGTCTGTAAGGCAGAAAATGTGTTGCCCTTTTTGACATCGATTTCCGGATTTAGGTAGTGCCAATCCAGGTTGTAACGCTTGGAACACACGCTTGTGTTCGTCACAACGAACCACATGTGCTAGGACTAATTATCGCTCTGAAAAAGAGAACGCACCCTCATACTCGATACGCGGGTTGAAGTTGATTTGCGCTTGTTTTCTTAGTTGAGCATCCACATCCACCGGCTCCAATATGCCGGCATCAAGATCGTACAAAATCGCCGGTCTCGTCTGTAATATACAGACAGTTAAAAAAGTGAATAAATAGAAAAAGTAAATTAGATACTGAACTGATGTGACATCCCAAAAGTTGATCCTGCCGTCTGTCAAGCAAAAATATTTACGCTGCGCACTAAATCAGCAAATAGAAAAATTTCTGCTCAAAATAGTCTCGTGAGCTATTATAGAGCAGATTCCATCCGATTAGTAAGGTCACAGATGACATTCAGACACAAAGTTGAATAAATAAAAAACAGCAAATTCCGCTTACACTATCAGGTGACATGCCGCTGGTTCCTGTCTGCGACCTCTGTTCGGATAGTGCATCTCCATCATAGTCACTTTTTAAATCAATGTCCTTGCCATCTTCAAACGCAAACAGGTCACAATTGAAACAGCCAAATACACGACCAGTTAAGACCAGCAGGATTATTGCACTGTCCCGATGCACAGACATTTTGGGTGGTTATTAGAAGGAAACGATACTTTTTCAAAAATATGGGTTTCAGTATGACAAAATAAGTTTGAGTTTGAGAATCGGCGTGTTTATATTCTCGATATTCGCACCAGCGCAAGAGAGCGCAAAGACAAAAGTAATAAATTCACGAACTCATGCGAGTAGAGGTAAAAACCACCAAACCATTTAAACGGAGATTAGCGCTGAAAGCAATAAAACTGAAATAATGGTTGTGGACTGAAAACTAATTGTAAACTCGATCAAGTTGTGGCGTTCCCAGAGCAATTGTTCATTGTCGTTCGCTATGCGGAATCGAAAACGAAATTTTGTGACCGCACAAAAGCAGCATCATTCTGAAAAACAACTCCATTTCGTGTCAGCAGTTCATAAAAACAGTCAAGGTCGAAAAAACGCCGAAACAAGAGCGATAGAATTGGAATAGAATTCTCTCGTGCGCAATGTCATGCCGTTTCTACGCTCATCTTCAGGCTAAACCTGTTTTGATTTTTGATGAAACGCACAGTGTGTCACAGCCGAAACAATTTAAAACCCTGTCAGATTTTAGAAAAAAATACTGGATGTATTTATGAAACACTGCAGCATTTATGTATTTGGTAGTCCCAGTGCGTGTACTTGACGTACATAAGGAAGTTCAGTTTCTAGGTTCACCTTCCTAATATATGGAAAGGTAAGCATACAGCGCAAGTTTCTGTAGCAGCCAGTTCAGCAATCTGGAAGGTTCAGCGTTTGGCCGGTTCTCACCTGGGTTCAACACCCACCGGCGGGAAAGCAAAATCTATCGCAGTCGCAGGCTTAGCGTGGCCCTTCCATCCCTGAGAAAGGTCGGGTCGGAGTTTTCCACATAAAGCCTCTCAAATCGGTATATCAGCCACCGCCTTGTTGGTATGTATGTACAGTACCATGTATTCCGATGTTTTTCGGTTGTGTTGCCATGTTAAGATGAAGATCGTCATAATCACGTTCAAATATGGCCGCAGGATATGAAGATGCTGCTTTAAAACGTCCCTACCAGCAATGCTGAAACAACCAATTTTCCATTTAAAGCCCCCGAGGGCTGTAAGTGCGGAAACGTTTCCAGGGGGCTCTAACTGGATTTTTCTTTTTTGTCGGCTCGTTTTCCATCAATTTCCACTTAGAGCCCCGAGGCTTCATGTGGAAAACTCCGGTACACAAAGCTGCAAGGTCAAGGTGTATAATACGCTGTCAACATGGTGTCGTTCCCATTCAGTGGTGTGCTATAGACGAGTATCGGTGGTGGTGCCTATAAATTTCCACACATTAAAATCATTTGTGTGTCTATTTTCATTTGCCATCCCCAGATCTGGACATTTATTATTCTAGCGTGGGAACACTTTAAAATGCAACCAATAGGAAATATTGCAATCCACGAAAGTCGCAGTGGAACAAAAACGGTACAACATTATTATAGCTAATATCACACATACTGTACATACATACAATGGTCCCACGCTTTCACTGCGGTTTCCTCAATCAAGAGTTTCATCTCGTTCTCGATCATGAGTTGATGGGCGTCGCGGTCGATGTTGTGAATGAAGCCAGGTTCTGACGAAAAACTGAAACGCAAGTTCGAAACTGAATGTAAATGAAAATTTTAGTTTCAAATTTAAATCGAAACACAAGTCTTCTTGTTCTATAACCTAAGATGAGGCACTCACCAGGTACCAAATTTCCAAACGGTCCAGGCGCAAATTCCACAACTTTGTTTATGTCGGGTAGGTCCACAGACGGAGTGGCGGCGGGTGTGGGTCTACGTCTTGGGTGAGTGATTGTTCTTAGCATGTAGTACTTGTTGAGTCGGTCCATGTCGACTTTGGTCAGTTCGGAGGCGGGCATGAACGGAAGGATGTCATTCAACGGTAGACGCACCAAGTGTCCCCCGCTGGAAATTGACTTGAACGAGACTGTGTTTGTTGGTTTGAAAAGCTTGTTGCACTTACTGAAGGTTGTTCAAAGAATCGGCCGACATTCTTGCTGCAAGTGACTGCCAGCTGATTCGGTCGATTGTGTCTTCGTCCTCGATTTGTTTGAATACAGGGTTCAAATCTCCGGCTAGCTCAATTGCCTAAACTTAAACAAATTTGATCACATGCTGAGACTATAAGCTGTCAAAATGTGGCCTAGCATCTGAGTAACACCGGACACTAACTTTTTCAAAGAATATATGCTTTGGCACCATCTTTGCCTGTGCATCACTGAGATTCGAGAAGTTGCCGGGAGCGAACGCTCGAAATTGGCGATCCCTTAAAATAATATAGTTTCATTAGGCCTGAAAAAGTGCATGCAGTTTCAAGGAGAGGGCCACCGACTGAAAATACTGCAGTTCTTCGGGTCTGAATGTTCTCAGTTGCACAGGCACATCGGTGAATGATGTGAGGAACGGACGTTGTACGTGGTCAGGCTCACGAGGCAGGTCGCCGATATTGGCCGGGGAACGGCGTTCTGATCGCACTTCCGCACTTTTGTAGAAAGGATCTAAAATAGAAAATAGGGTTTTTTAGTTTAAACGACTCAGGACAAATATGTGCCAAATGATCCCCCCAATGCGCGGTTTCCGAATACACCCTTCCGCGGTCTTGTCATGTGACGATGTTTGGAGTCTTATTTAAGAAATACCATTGTTTTTTTTGCATATGAAACCCGAAACCAAGTTGGCACAAGCTTCTAGGCAATTCAATATTCAATCACAAACCCGCGTATTCTCTTCCTTTCGTGAACACGTCGGATGTATCGAGATCGAAGTCGACCTCTTTAAGAGTGCTTAGATCCAGATCATAAATCAGCCTGGGTTGTTGCTGAAACGTTGTTCCGAAAGGCTGTTTTGACATTGTTTTCCACAAACAGGACTCAACCAGCAATCGAAGGAAAGTAAACGGAAATTTAACAAACTCTGGGGGCAGTTCCACTCAGGTACAAGTTGGTTTGTAACCCATTCGGCCTGTATCTTGGATTGGTGCCTGATTTTTGCAGCTGAAAGTCAGAAAACGGGAACGTGAACGCCAAAGTACGGAAATTAGTGTCTTCGGGAGTGCATAGGAATCAGGGAATATACCAAATCGAGTTTTGAAACCAACTGGTCTCCGAATGGAACCGACTGACTGCTACTTGAAAACAGACTTACGTTATCGGGACCCCTGAACTCCGGCTTGCCGCTGAATTCGTCACCGTCGTCCCCATTGCAAACGCATCGATCGTCGTCAAAGGCGAGTTTGAAACAGCACAGTGCTTGACCGATTGAGATAATCAACAGGCATGTGCATATGAGAAAGTGCATCTTGAACTTAACCGAACTGAGTCAGAGTTGAATTATTAATATACCGTAAATTAAAGTAAATTCAACGCAATGATTCACACATAGCAAGTCAGCAAAAAATGTGTATAAAGTGCTTGGTAACGACGTCAAACAAAGAAAAGTGGAACGAAACCGATTAAACCAGTTTAGTCGCATTAGATCTGTTCGAAGGTGTTGCACAACAGTACCTAAAGGTGTGTAAGTCCTTTTAGGCGAACGTAACGTGTTCGTATGCTCACAGATTTAATTGCGCTCGAGATCTTCATCACATAACATTGCGTTCTGTCCACGGCTAAGTCGAGCAAAACGCATGCAGATTTTTTAAAATCTAATCCAGTAAAAACACAGTCGCGCAATTTGTCGCGAAATTGGCAGGGTTAAAAAATATGACTTAAAATGTACTCGCCCAGGGCGATAAAATGAACAGGTATAGACAAAATTTGTCAATCTTGCTTTTCGGTGAATTCTATTTCGAATACTCAAGGTCCATTGATGTAACCACCATTTATGTATGTACCTACATTATGTATGTACTTGTGTTCGCTATTCGTGTTGTTTTATTAATATGTTTTATAACATGAACAACCTGGCTAACGCTGTGTCGCACTCAAAATGCATTGCAGATTTTATCCATCCGAATGAAAAAAACCGTCAGTGTTCATTAAATATAAGATTCAGATTGGGAAAATTGGCACAAGTACATATATACACACATACAGTAATGTCTGTTGTTGCGTTTTCTCGACGGAGAACCAGACACTTTATTATCATCCAGTTTCCGGTCATAGGAACTGCGCATACATTGACATAGGCAATCGTTCACAAAATCAGTGATGAAATTGTCTATATAAACGGACACCTTACAGTAAATTGGGGGATAAAGCCAGACGAAAAGCTAGTGCGCCGCGGGACACATGTGCGTCACGGGTGACATCTGCGTACCACACACGTATGTAATATAACTCAATTGGTGTGAGTTTCAACGTGTTGAAGCTTTCAACTGTAGAGTATCGGGCTCACAGCACATGGTCTACGAGGTCTTAGAGGACGAGCAGAAAAAAGCCAAGGTCTATATGTGGTTGTGCTTTTACATGAGTGTGAACTCTGAACCGCCACGCCAAACGCATGCTCCCGAAAGAACTCGAACCTCCGACCCTCAGCCAGCAGGACTGGACAGCCAGTTTCTTTACCAACTGAGCTACGGGAACGCGGTCTGGCTGCGGCTGAAAATTGCACTTATATCCGTGCAACCGTGCAGACACAGAGCAACCCGTTGGTCCTGTGTGAGATTTTCAAGCTGGGCATAAGTAAGTAAAATCATGGCCTTCCTAGCAAGATGCATTCATTAATCGTTTCCATGCATGTTTGAGTGTTTTTGAATTGTGCTGTTCTTCAATCCACCGAATTTGTCCAATTAACGGGCGCTTCGTATACCTTCATCATTTTAATACCCCGCACCAGTGTGACTAAAATCTCACCAATCAAACAAAAGCATTACAATAAAATACGACCTCTTTAGGTTGTACAGCAACGTGATCGGGGCCGGCCACTGTTTCTTTCTGTCACTGTCCTTAGAGTAATAATTACGAGGCTAAGAGGGAAGACTTTATGTCATGAAGACAATTGTTCTGATTCAACTTCTTACTGAATCCTCAAGTGACGTTCCAGCAACGCTTGGTGGCGATTCAGTCTTCTTCTGTTCTTTGGGTCAAGCGGATTTGTCGTGGTTGTGGTAATGGCAGGTTCTGTAATGTGTGTAATGTAACCTGTCAGTGTGAATGTCTACTACCTGTGTGTGAACGTAATGCAGAAACCATAAAAATACAACTGATTCCACACCAGGAATGTTGGTTGGGACACTTGTAGTGGTCAAAGAAGGCAAATCAGCCATGACGGCGCTTGAATTCGGTCCCTTCACCTCCGGTTCAACTGAAATAACGAAAGAACCGAGTTCAACTTGGTTCAAATAACGGAATTGCAAGATTTCAAAATGATGCAAAAATGTGCCTACGGTATGTAACCTGGCACCAAATTGCCAAAAGGTCCGGGCGCCAGTTCTATCATTCGATGGGCATGCCCTCTGGCTCTCGACACTGAAAATTCGCAATTTTCCATCATATTGCAAATTTTTGCCTCCATGCTGTGCATACAGTACTTACAACCAGCCGGGGACTGTATAATTGCACAACTTTTTGCTTCAACGCAACCCTCGCATGGCAACCCAGTTCAGGGAATATCAAAACATTCGTAAACTTGTGAAATGCATTCGACAATGGCACATTGTATTTAAATTTGTGGCGTTGTATTTCAACAGCCATAGCGACGTTACAAGTGTGCCGTACCTTCAGTGACTCTGTTCTTTGTTGTTTGCACTGTCGGCCGGCCATGCAGATTGCGGACTGAAATTGGGGTGTTGATTGATATTATAGTCTTTATGGGCCTCTGACCCTAAAATGGAAGCTTTGGAAGCTAAGTATAGGCAATCCGCCAGCTCATGGCACTCGCGCACACAGGCTACATGCTACTTTACCGCTGTCAGTGATTGCATCTATTCTCTGCAGTTATCCGTTGAAACGTCCCCATATTTTGCAACAATGCAGAAAAGTGTTGTGTCAATCAGCAAATGAAAACCGCATAAATTAAAAAGCGGTTATCAAAGTATGACACCCGCTCAAAGTGTACATTTTGTTTAGAAAATGGCGTGTGCTGCTGCATGCGCTGTGTGTAAAAAAGTGCCATGAGCCGATGGATTGCCCATACGGTATGTACAGTACCGGGTGCAATTCTAGGCTGAAAGTTGAAGTCGCGTGCACGCGCGTGCACGCGCGTGCGAAACAGTGCAAAGTATAGGCAAAAGTCGAAGTAACTTCGCGTGCACGCGAAGTTTTGCGCGTGCGCTGGCTAGCGCTCCCTTTTTAGCACTAGGAAGTCGCGTGCACGCGACTTCAACTTTCAGCCTAGAATTGCACCCGGAACTGTATGTCTGTACCTATGCCTGAGCCTGTCAGCACCTGGCGCTGGTGAATCTGTTGCCTACATTCGCTCGCTAATGAATTCACCAACTCTCATTCAGCTCCTTCAACATTCTCGGCCATGTCAGTGGTTGATAGTCATCGGAGTGCGGATGGTCATGTGGATGATGTGAGTGTCCACCAGCCGTACTTCGATGTGCCTGTTGTCTGGCGTGCGCTATCATCCTGGGCATGTAGTACTTGTAGATGCGATCCAGTTGCACTTCGTTCATTTCTGCCTCGGTCATGCGCGGCAGAATCTCGTGCCAGGGTAGAACAGGCAGGTACTTGTCGCTGGAAAGAAATAATAAACGCATCAGATTAGCATGAGACTGGGATCTTGAGCTCAAATTTTAGGCTTTAACGTTGAGTGCAGTGCAGGCCCAATCGAAGTCAAAACTTTGGCACAATGTGTATGTGTGCTACAAAAGCATGAATGTAGCGACCTGTGTTGACACCAATTTATTTTTGAACACAAATGCCTTGGAGTACACAAAATTGCAACCCAATAAAGCCCATCCATACTCAAGTCCATTTATCGACGCGCTCAACAAATGTGGTGCCAGCGATCGCCAGTCAAGATGTTTGATTGTGTTCAGATCTTTAAAGGCTGCAAACACCGAGTTCAAATTGCCGCCGAGTTCGATTGCCTAGAATTACGAAAGTCATTCATTGAGCTTCAACCAATTGACTTCAAATGTACAGGAAATCCGACCTTTTCGTACATAACATGCTTCGGGACCATCCTGGCCTGTTCGGGAGTGAGCTCGGAGAAATTTGCTGGCGCGAACGCGCGGAAATGACGGTCACTGTATTTAGTTCGGCATAGACACCTTTTGTTTGTCTGAAAATTTACGTAAATGGCCCACAACTAACCCGAAGTACTCCAGTTCGTCAGGTCTGAACTGTTTAAGTTGAATGGCGTCCCGGCTGGTGAAAGGTGTGCCCTCGGGTGGGGAAGGCAGCTGAGATTTTCTTTGGGAATGACGGGGCAGAGACGGTCGACGGGCAACCTCGTTGAACGGGTTAGAGTGAGTGTTTGTGCGACCTGCGTTTGAGCGCGCACCTGGTCTCGGAATAATTTCTAGTTGATATGATCCTAGCCAAACTTGGTTGAATTCAACTTTCCTAATATACACTTATTTTAGCGTATTGTCGGTCAGTGACCAGCACCTTGGAAATATTATAGTACTCTTGGCAGAAAAACGTTAAGATTACTAACTTGCCAATTGTTCTGCATTGTCTGCTGGAAGCAACTCGTTTGCGCTGACCGTCTCTAATTTGCCTTCGTTGAGGTCGTAGATCAGTTCGGGCGTCATCTACATAAAAATTATCAGAGACTTTATGAGTAGTTTTAGATTCGCATCTCTGGAGCATGTAGCCGACCCTAATAGCACTGTCCAAGCAGCTTAAAGCGGCTGTATTTGTATGCAAGCTGTTTTCAAAAAGTTAATTCTGCTGAAACAAGCAAGAAATGCAACCCCACACTGACTTCATCCGGTCCTCTGAACTCTCCATTCGAACCCGAGTGATTTTCGTCGATGCTAAACTCCGACTTTAAGTCATCGTCATGAAAACACTTGAAGCAGCCGAATGTTTGGCCCGTTAAGACAAACACAAGTATTGCACATTCCCGATAAACCATTTTAAAAGTAGTTAATCTGAAGAAATCAAACTATGACCAAGGGCTTGTATATTTGATTTGCTCGGTGTGTGGGCTGAGAACTGACGGGGCACCATCCAATGCTTGCGGAAAACAAACGGATTTAAAATAGACGGGAGGTGAATTTAAAAGAAAAAAGAACAATTAGTTATATTTACACCTGCGCTTTACAAATGAATAACCTTGCAAGGTGATGCAACGACCAAACTGCATTCGGTAATAAAATATACTTATTACGACAAAGGCAATGTGCATTAAATGTACCGAACGGTTGAGCTTAGTGTGTGACAAGAAACAATCAACTCAATTAAAGTAAATATATAGTTAGTCAACTCTCATCACACTTATGTAATTAGGATTCAGGATATCTATTCTTAAAAAGGACAATAATATGAAATAGTTTATAAAAGCGGAAGACAATAGGCGTTTTCAGTGACAATCAGCGCAAATGCCGAGACAGTACAATATATAGATAATTAATAGAGAAAAAATGACTCTATATTTATTCGCACCCAATCAATTATGCACCACTTAAAAAAGTGAACCTGTGAAGTAATTTGCAAATTTGGGCGTACCTATGGCGGCTTAGATGAAAATTAACGGCTTAATTTGATCATAAAATTCTCTCGAACAAAACATGAGCTGATTTGACATTACAAACCTTACAAAGCAAAGCTACATAGGTATGATGTTGACTGAAGTCGACCCTTAAGTGACGCAAAAAAGGCGACTTTGACGCTATACTTTACGCTTGACCGATAATTTTAGAGTACGATTAGGCAAGGACGAAATAGTCGTAAATTAAGAGAATAATGACGCAAATGAAAATTTCAGCATATAAACACCCAAATTAAGCCGCAATAAGATGGGACGGTACTCATTGAAATCGTTTAAAGTGAAACCTACAGGAAAAAATACCGATTTTAATCTTTGTGCGATCAATTTAATAAGGATGAAAGTCACAACATTATGACACATTGTATACATGAGTAATGTAGTAGAAATGACTAACTTTCTCATTTGCGGTGACAAAAGAAAATTGGATATGCGCGCGATTTTGATGTTCATTGTCAAAGTCAAAGACACACAAACAACAGTATAGTACAGCAAACAGAACTGATGATCGAGATCTCGATATTATGTTATACATAACGTTATATTCGAAAAACATGATCAGATAAAACCCACATCCGCATGTGCTATTTTCCACCGGCAGGCCGATCCGAACAAAAACAAACAAAACAATTCATTACTAGTATGGGAATACCGATATGTCACGAAAAAACTTCGTGAATGACAGTGGAAACCTGGCCAGAGCAACTTTTGTCACACAGGTGCGAGTCACTTGCCACGCATGTTGTGTGGGAAACGAGAATTAGAGAAGAAATGATGCTGTTGTAACAAAAATTGTTCAACTATATGTTTTCATGTCCAAACAATTTATCACCCTGAACCTGATTAATTTAAGGTTTCACTTCTGGAATCATTCCACTCGAAAGTACACTAATTCACCATTTTTTCTGTTTCTGCCAATTTATCGGGGAACAAGACGCCGATCCCGTTTTCAGAATTGCGCATTCAAACCGGTTTTCGACGGAAAACAATTGAACGTCTGTGAGCGTATCGTGCTCTATGACGCAGAATTAATAAACCGAGCAACCGCATAAAACAAGTGTGAAGGAATGTGATCATTGTTTCATCATTGCAGCACTTATAGTGATTTAGAAATTAGAAGAAAATTGCATTCGGACAGAATCCGATCGGCTACGTGGAGTTGTGCCATGCTGCTGAAGCACGGCAGATTTCAAACTCATTACCACAAACCAATCACGTCACATTTCACGCATTCACCATCTCATACAAAACTCAGTGAAAAAACTGAAAACATGCGCAAGAATACCGATAAAGTAATGGCGCGTTCAGCGGTGCTAGAAGTTCGTAAATTCAGTTTTTACAGCCCCACAATCAGGAAAGATTCATTATGTATAAGGAAGGGTCCATTGCCGGTGCTTACACTCACCTGACTTAAAATTTCTCCTTAAATTTCAGGTTGCATCTGTTGGAACAAGCATTTCTGCAATCTGGGTCTCACCAATCGGACCGATGTGAAATACACCGATGGCCGACCGGTGCTTGACACATGGAGGGACGACTCGGCGCACTACACACCCACGCAGTACGACCATAGACGGTTGGGTGTTGGGGATGGTGTTAAATGGTACATCGAAAACGAAGCAACGTCCACTATAACGGAGATCAAGGGCGATTTTCCTCCGTTGCCTTCCGATTGTTTTGGATAAGCCGCACACTACGAATAACCTGCCAAATTCGGGTAGAATCGAGGCAAAGCCCCGTCAAGAAAAAATTTGTTACCCTCATAGACGAATGGCCACGTATAACTGAACTTTAAGATCATGGCCGGGCATGAAACAATAATGATGCAACAAATAAGCCCCAGGGAGGAATTGAATGTTGTGGCGCTGACGATGACCTGGTGCACCACCGGCCCGTGACAGCAGATCAAAACGGGCAACCCGTTGACATTAACTGACCCTTGACCTCTATCATTTCCCGATATTGCAGTTACAACGACGAGAATCCGTGGTCTAACGAATTCGATTCATCTGAATCCGATGAGATCGAGCCACATCGATCGTTGATGGTCGATCGGCCCCAACCAGTTAATGTTGTGCCACGGACGGGCGCCTCACGACAACGCGGCTATGGATATGATGAAAGTGGGTGAAGAAGGGATAAGGGAATTCTGGCGGTATGCAGTTTGCTGGCATCAAGATTGGGGTTGGGTTTGACGTTGACTGTTTTCGCACAACACACACTGGCATTCTGACTATATTCCACAGCTCGTGTGTTAACACATAGCCAGATGAATGCCAGTCTCATTGATGGGTGGATTATGCCCACATAAGAATATTTTGATGCGAAAGCGAAGTCAGGCCTTCACCCGACCATCACCCTGACCATCCCCTGACCATCCCCAGACCTTCCCCTGGCCATCCACGACCATACCCTGACCTTCCCCTGACCATCCCCAGACCTTCCCCTGGCCATCCCACGACCATACCTTGACCTTCCCCTAACCATCCATTGACCGTCCCACGACCATACCCTGACCTTCCCTTACTATCCTCTGACCTTCCCCTGACCTTTCCCTGACCATACCCTGACCTTACCCTGAGCATCCCCTGACTTTCCCCTGACCATCCCCCAACCATCTCTTGACCATCACCCTAGACGCCAAATAAAAAGGTTTCTGATAATGCACAGGTTCATTGATCCCATCATCCGGTCTTGGCACCTACGAGAAAGTCAATGACCCCCAATACCCAGTATTCTCCATCAATCGACCAGTGAATCGCGAGGAACGTCGCTATCCGGGAACATCAGGCGACTTTCAAGTCTGCAAGTGTGATCCGGAATGGACGGAAAAGAATGCGGTTGGTTGCTGTACTTTGTGTAGATTTGATTTTGCTGAGCTTGTAGTATTTGCGGTGAAGTTTGCGTGGGTGTTTCTTTGATACAGCGCTACGCATTTACTGCTTTTGTTGTTTAGCTTGAACGGTACTTCCATGGATACGTGAATGTGAGTTTTCCGTAACAGAAAGAACTTTCTGTTTTGTCCATATCTGAGCACATTTTGTTGTTCATGCTCTAACACTTGACTCGGCCTGAAGCTAAACCTCCCATTTCAATCACAAGTCCCAGACAACGTCTGTTTTTCTGAAAAAAAAATTCGTGGAATTCATTGTAGTGAAGTTCGTGAAGTGAACAATAACAATTCGTCATTCCAGGTGGCTTGCAACGGCACATGCTATGGTCGACCGCCCAACGAGCCCCTGGGTATCTTCTGCCTGGCCTACAAGGATGATCCATGTTAGACCGCTTTTGTGTGCGATATTTTGGCATGTATATGCAGTCCAAACTTTCTAGAATATCGTTCCTGGCTATTTCCGGTCGAACAGTCATTTTAGAACAGTCATTCGTTCCAAATATCAGGCTTGGTGATCGTAGTGGCTCAGTCAATGGGGAGCGCTCAGTCAACCAGTGCTACGGATCAGATCGGTCCAATCCGATCATCAAGTTTGCTATACATACTTGTCTATCCACATAGAGTAGTCGTGTAGTAAGAGCAGATTGGCAGCCGACTGCCGAGGTTTCAAGATATTGCAAATCCAACATATGGAGCATCACCCGCTCACCGATCAATGCAGACGCCATCGAACGTCACGCATGTATCGATGCCGAGTCGTACCGTCGCAACCCAGGCAAATACGCCCGATCGAATCGTTGGTGTTCACATGGGGCATTCGGCGAAGTCGGATGTGTGTGTTGGGATGGAGACAACTGCAATTTAGGTATATGCGTAATTTTGTTCTCAAATTCTCCAATTTAAAAAACTGGAACATTCTTTTTGGATTCCCTCATTGGAAGATCAGGTCAGAGAAGAGAGAAATCTGAAAAAAGGAAATCATCTCCGGTCTACGGACAGACCTAAGCTGTTTTTGCCCTGATTTTGCAAGGCGACTGCAAACATTACAGTTGTTAATCACAATAAATTGGGACTTCGATATATCGTAAAATTTTGCACTTCGAAAGGTGGACCCTGATTTCATTTTGAGCGTCCCTGGGGTAGGAAAGGCGAGTGGTTTGCTCAACATGTAAATTTCACCACACGAACAACATCTCCATTTTATTGGTTGACTTGCGTAAGAACCAATTCCAGGACTGACCCTACTGCAAGACAAGAACGTCCGGTTCTTGACCGAAGTCGGCAAATTCCAACACGGCGTCACTCCATTTGAAGTCCGGCCACCACCGAGACCGACCCGACCCTCTTATAACACACCGCCTGCCGAAATGAGACGTCATGGTAATGAACCAAATCCGGGTAAGGGCATACTGTGTACCCTCTTTATTGTGATTTTCTTTCAGTTTACAATAAAATTTCATGCCAAGACCGTGTTTCTGCATGAATTCTTGAAATCTAACACCCAAACGTTTTACTAACATTCATTTTTGCCGTTACAACCGTTCCAGCTTACCTAATCCCAGAGTCGACGCGTTACCGCAAGAAGGACCAGCCGCTGCCCTACTATCCGACGGTCGCGCCTCGACACGGGTTAGTGAGATGCTTTCCCTGAATTTTCAAGGCTTATTTCGTAAAATACAGAAATTTCTCCCCAGATATCGTCGCGAGCCGCTGCATCGAGTACGAGAGTATGACACGTACAACTCACGAGCCCGCTGGACTGCTAATCCATTGAGCTGTCGTTGTGCGTATCTTCTTCCAAATTTTCTCTTTTTTCAATAAAATACTTCTTGTAATGTTTCACAATCTAAGGCGACCCCAATTGGCATGATCAGAATCATGTGGCTTGCAACGGCACCTGCTCCGGACCGCAACCCGAAGAGGAAGGTGGCATCTACTGTTACGCAAAAAGGGAACATGGTTCGTTTTTATTCTTAAATTGCGTGTAAAACATCAGACATGATTTCTGTCGCAGATGGTCGTGAACGCCATGCATGCCGCTCAGCCCAGGAATACCGCAACGATCGCAACAAATATCGAGGTTTGAATATGACATTCTCCGGTAGTAACTTACCGAAACATGGTTCACTCACATATTGCAGGCTACAATCGCTGGTGCGTGGAGACGCCGGACGGGCAGCGTGGCTGTGTCTGCTGGAATACCGACCATTGCAATGAGTATATCTTGTACGACACCAATGTGCACTTCATACCGTTGCGAAACCCGGACCGCTATCAAAATGAGATTCATGCTTCAAGTGAGCCGTTTTTTTGGGTTGAGATGTGCAGTTTTCGAACTCGTTCTTGTATTCATGTGCAATTCATTTTCAGGACACGGCTATGACCGAGCGCCGTATCGCACCTACGAACCGGGCAACCCATCCCCGCTGTCCGGTGAGTTCATTGGAGGTTTTTAAATTCAAAATTAGAGAAGTTACAATGAAAAGTTCTGACACTGATTATTCAGACGTGTCGCGCTTGCAACCGGACCGTTACGGCAACCGATACGATCTGAGACCGTACACTAGAAGTGGGTCGATTGACTGAAACAACGAAATTACAGAACATCGCGTTGTAAAAAATACGTTCACACGTAACACACATGGTTGTGAGATGACCCATATTCCAGTGTACACGACCACGACACCGCGTCCGCCGCCTCGAAGATACCAGTCCTACAATCGGGCTCCTGCGGAAATCCGAAGTCAGCCTGATTACCGTTACACAACGCCGCGACCGAACTATTACCATCGATACACGACGCAACGACCGCCCGGCATGTCGCTCAGTGATCAGTACCATATTGATACGTTTGGTTAGTGTCACTCTACAATCCAGCCTTCTTATGATGACACGTTTCTCGAAGCCAATAGTCGTCCAAACTGTGGTTCACTGGGCTTGCCCCAATGCTCTCGTCGCAACTGAACGTCAGAAATACCTGGTCGTTCGCACACTAGAGAATATGGTGCCTATTCCTTTCCATGAACCATATTTTGAACGTGCATGTTTACCGTTCGCACATTGTTCGTTGCAGTGCGCTATGTGAAAGAGAACCGATGGCAGTTTCCGTATGAAGACCGTGTCAGGTTCGAAGCACAGCTGGCTGAGATTGAACGGGCGCGTGCACGAGGTTAGCAAGTCGTGACTTTAACAAAGATTTGTTCTGTTTATTTTCCAACAATTTTCTATCATTTTTTATATTTTTGCTGTGTATGTTCTCAGGTGAAACGCCAAATATTGACCTGGGTTACGTGTCCGTCGGGCAACCAAAAAGGGGCATATGAGACGGAATATCGATGATTGGGTGAAAAATGTACAAAAATTTATATTACTTTGTTATTATGTACTATTCGACGTTTATGTATTTCCTACTAGACTTGGAACGAAAGTAATTTAAAGAGTTTTAATTTAAATTGCAAAAGCGCTGCCACATCATTTCAGTATTTAGGCCGGTCTCACAATGTAGCAGGTTAGCGGGTTAGCGGATTAGCGGGTTAGCGGGTTGCGGATTAGCGGACCCGCTTTTCACGCCCGCTTTTGCTCTCACGTGCAAAATTAGAAAAGCGGGTTAGCGGGTCTGCCTATAAGCCGCCCGCTAACCCGTTAATCCGCTAATCCGCAACCCGCAGTTGCTCTCACAATGTACGCGGAGGCAGAAATGCGGGTGAAACTCTAGGTCATCCAATTTAGATGGCATTGTGAGAGTGCACGCGGGAGCGGATTAGCGGGTTAGCGGGTAGGAAATTTTGCTCGCCCGCTAACCGCAACCCGCTAATCCGCTTTTTAGATTGTGAGAGCTAAAAGCGGGCGCATCTCGCCCGCTAATCCGCTAACCCGCGTGCTATGTGAGACCGGCCTTAGTAGTTTATAGATTGTTTTACTTTGCTTGTCATTGTTTGAGTGCCTGGTTGCAAAATCAATTTAATATGGAAGATCGTATTGTTTCAAATTTCATTTTAATATACATACATAGAACTAAGCTTTTCTGTAAAGGCTCTGGATTTTATGGGTATTCTGAGGATCATGATTGGTGCTGTTGTGGAGTGAACATACGAGTAATCAATCAGAAAATTTTCACCCTTTGGGTTAGAAGAATTTTTTATTTTTCATATGTATTTTCAGTACAAAGCTTCTGCCAAATTGTATAAAGTTTGCACACTTTATTTCATTATTGACAAAGTTTTCTGATCACAATAAGAACATAACGTGATTTACTGAGCACACGATAAGAGTTTAAGAAAAAAAGTTTAATGCGTGCATATGTTTTGTCATGCACGCATGCGTGTTTTGTGATAAATTAAAGTCAAAGTACAAATGAACAAATAAACGTATATTGAACAACACAGTTCTGGTCACAACTCCATGGTAAACAATATTAGCATGTATAAAAAAGCGTAGCAACGAAAGTTTCAAGCACTCTGTATTATAGCTGGATAACCACAAAAATCGAAAAATAAACCACAAACAAACATTGTCAGTGAATCATTTTGAATTGAAACAAAACAATGGCGAAACTGGTCTGGTTCCGGCTCGAGAACCGGAACTCGGGGACTGTTTTGTGCAAGCTAGCTCACACAGCAGAATCTTTGAGCATCAGAATCTGGGTGCTTGCGTCCGATATTGAATCGCCATCTATGGAGACTATCTCCTCCTCCTCAACTATTGTTGACGTCGTTTTGCTCAGAATCGATTGTGCTGGCATTTGAATGTGAGTGTTGTTTGGAGTTGTTGTTGTTGTTGTTGTGTGTGCTGTTGTGGAAGAGTTGTTGTTGGGACTGGCGTTGTTGTTTTGTGCACGCCGGATGATCAGCTCCACCTGAACATTTTGTCGAATTTAAAACTTGTAAATGCCTGCTGATCCGGAGATAATAATTAGATAAAAATATAAAAAACTTATGGAATAGCAAATAGGTTTTCCTCATTGTACCTGATCGGTGGCTGACAACAGCAGCGGCACAGCGAGGATACAATCCAGCATCTCCACTGACGTGCCGTTAATCTGCAAGTTTTGATAAAGATTGAATTTACTCTTTTTCCAAACGACTCCCAGAAATTTCCACAAAGGCACCACTGACCGCTATCAGCTGATCGAACGGCCTGATCTTTCCATTAACAGCCGCCGGTCCTCCCGGTCTGATCTTGTTGATGAACACTCCCCTGTCCACAACACCGTCCGACACGCTGAATCCAAAATCGTTATAGTCAGCGTCTTTGTGCAAGGTTACCGTCGCATCTTGGTAGCACTTGGCTGGTTGCTGTTGTGCTGTAGCTGGCTGGTAGCAACCTTCTTGGGCGGAGGACGTTGTGGTGAGAGAGCTTGACGTTGACGGCTCTTTTGAGGCTCGTAGCACATCGCCGTAGGATTTGAGATGTAGAGTGGCACTTGAGTTGCTGCTCCCTTGGCTTGGGATCGGATATGGTGGTTTGGGCGGAGGAACGGGCGCGGGTTGCACTCTGCGCGCGCCTGAAGCTTCCGAAGAGTCCGTGAGACTCACTGATGAGTCCCGACTACCGCCACTCCCGGTGGTTGCTTGCGTGTCTGAAACAGTGATGTTTTAAAATTATTGAGAAAATACATTTACATTTACCTTATAAATATTACATTAAAATAAATAATATCAAAAACAACAATAACAGACTTGAATATGGATGCCTGAGCATTGTGTTGGTCACGGGGAACGGCACAGGCTCACGAGCAGGCGCTGACGGGTTGGGGCTGGTTGCGGCCTGTGAATAACTCTGATAAATGTCAGCCAAAATGTAAAAACAAAACTGTTCCTATTGAAAAAATAAAAATATAAGCTTTCTAGCACGCACGGCACCTATACCTGTTGCTTCAAAGCGATCTGATCACCAGCGCTCATCCTACTTCTGCTGTCTGCCTGATTTCTCAAGGCGGCTGACCGTTCGTTTGTACTCACTACTGCTGGTGTGACAGCGGTTGATGTTTCATAGGTGCTGCCCGCAGGACGACAGCGCGGTCCGTGCATGCAGCTGGGCACCTGGAAGGATTAGGTGAAACTAGGTAATTCTTCTGAACTTTTCTTCGCCACTGAACTTTTTCGGAAAATTTATTTTTTCTACCTGCCCGCCAAGAATGCTCTCCTCAAGTCGTCGAAGCATTTCCGACTCCCCAACCGTCTCAAGGGCCTCCAGCACCCGCATCCTAGAAATTAACATTGTTTTTTGACAATTATTGACTAATTTTTAGGTTTGTTGATAATTATTGCAACATCATTTGGTAGCTCACCAGTCATCCTTCTGACTCGACTGCGGACTCTGTTGACAGGGACATTGACAGAATGGATCGGCACTGTTGGTTCCGGTTCCGGATCCACCAGGCTCCGAGGAACCTAAACCGGAATCGCAACATGACGACTGAGGATCACTGGCCGAACTAGTTGACGCCATTTCGATATTGTGATGATGTTGATGGACATGGTGGTGATGGTGGGATTTGTCCTGAAGTTGAAAGGAAATTCTGATTCTTTACACAAACATCGTTTCTTGTTCTCGTTATTGCAATCACACTGCAGATTCGAAAGTAATAACAATCCGTTATAACCGTTCCAGTCAGTGCGAAAGCCACGTGCTGCTGTGAATATTACAAGTTTCAAAAAAGAGCGAGTTGATGTTTCATTAAGCATATAAATACCTTGTGATGTTGATGGTGTTGTGTTGTGAGGGGAGACGTTGCCTGTTGTTGTTGCTGTCTTGACCCGGATGCGACCATCCGTTGCACTTGCACGCTCAGTTGCTCAGCTGCAATTTCTTTTCATTTTCTTTTTGAATTCATTTTATGACTGAAGCATCAGACATGTAACTAACAGTAAACAGCTGCACTCCTTGTCTTGGCCTGGTCGTGGTCCCCATGTTGTTGGTGTTGCTGGTCTGAGACCGGCGAGTCCTCAAGCGACTCCACGGCACTATCGATGCTTTGCACAGGCGTGCCGAGTTTCCAATGCTGAACACAAGATGATATTTCAATATTTCGAATATTAGAAATTTAACGAAAATGTAAATGAAAGGAAATGTAGTGACTACCTGACTCTCATGCTCTATGCCATGTTCAATGTATTGCTGCGCTCCGCCACTCCTCCGCTTGTACTGATGATGATGGCCGGAGCCGGACTGACGACCGGAGCTCGATGTTCCGGTGCCGGAGTTCCGGTTCGGATCCGAAGTCGATCCGGAAGTGGAACCGGAACCAGTTGCTGGCGCGAGTTGGCGTGCGATTTTGAGCGACACTTTGTCCTGGCACGATGCCAACATCTGCATTGCCTCGGTCACTCGCTTGCCGTGAATTGAATGGCCATTGATGGCCAGCAGACGGTCACCGACGTGCAGAGCACCGGTGCTGAAAGTGACAGAAAAGTCAATTCACACACTGGTATAGGGTTGTGGAAGGAAAGGACAACGTCAAACTTAGTGATCAGATCTAACCGACCGAATCACATCAGTCTTGATCACGTGACCAGTCGATACAATGAACTTATTCCCAAAAAGTTTTTAAAGGATCAAAATCGAACAATCAAGTGTCAATCACGGAACGTCCAATATTCAAAGTCACATGACCGTGAAGACAGATAATATCCTGTTCACCAAGTAAGCAATCGTCTTGTACAGTGACCAAAAATATCGATTCCCGATCATGTCGTGAGAAAGGTTTCTCAATAGAAAGTTGCAAACGCCGGAAACCGTACCGATCTGCAAGTCCGCCGGGCGCCAATTGCGATATCAATATGGGGTCGCCAGGTTCATCTGTGCTCGCAATGGTGATGCCTAATGGACCACCCCTTCTGCTCAACTCAACCGAATACACGACCGTGTTGTTGACAGCTGACTCGACGCTGCCATCTTCGTCCGCAATGCCTGCACGTAGCGCAGTGGGTTAGAACAATGTTAGGCGGTTGAATGACTGGGGTTCGAACCCCATTTGGAGCACTTCTTGAAATAACTAACCAGCTTTGCGAATTCTCAATTTGACGATATCGGAGCCGCGATGGAGTAATCGGACAGCCTCTTCAACCGTGCAACTATCGAGAGGGATGTTGTCAATCGCCAGTAGCCGATCACCGGCTGCCAAGGTGCCACATCTGAAAAAAATGCGATTGTAATTTTAAAATTTTTTATTGTTCCCCAAAATTTCCTGATTGTTCGCTCACCGATGCGAAACGGATCCAGTGCGAATTTCACTGATAATCACCGGTTCACCCTTGTGGCCTTGTTGATTGGCCATTATGACGATGCCGAGGTTCTGCGCCCTTTTCGCTAACTTCACTGTGAACACACCACTTGATGGAAGGACGGTTTCTGAAGATTTTTTGCAAAGCGTTATCTGATCGTACAAGCATGGGGAAGTCAACATTTTTTTATGCCACATCCCAATTCCTAACAAAACAACAAAGACCAACCAATAACGTCAAATTCGATCGTGAGTGTGAGCGGACTTGTTGCCTTCCTAATACGATGACTTGCGTCCTCCACGGTGCCATTTGCTGTGCACCAGTCGTTGATGGCCAACACACGGTCGCCGACTTGCAGCACGCCACATCTGTGTGAAACATCAGCTTGCTGGGGGATTTCACGTATAGGGCCAATGCACCATGAACATACATGCATACATACCTAATGTCTTATGGTGAGGTTTTGACAGCTTGACTTTAGTCAAGGTATTCAATTTGGTAAATTTAAGGGAGATTGTTTCGAAGATAATGCCCGGTTCTTAAAAAATCAAAAAGCAACATAGGCGGTGCGGTGCCCTTACTTTTCTGCCGGACTTCCACGTTCGATGTACGATATGAACAACGGCGGCTGCACATTCGGTTCGGCATCGTTACTCACCTTGAAAATCAGAGTCATAGCATTTCATTTATTTAAAAATCTACAAACTTGTTAATATGTTCTTTCAAAATATTTCCAACCTGTCGATGTAGCACAATGCCAAATCCACCCCTGGCATATGACTGCAGCACGACCTCCATGATTTCGCTGTGACACACTTGACCACATGGCGCACCGCTGATGGACGCCGACACCGAGCCTGATTGGCAAAGGGGATATTATATAATTTTCACAAGATTGGTAACTTTTCGAAACATATCGTTATCAAACAGGGTGATTGGATTGGATCGTTTAGTACAACGGATGACACATTGACCAGCATAAACGCTGTTTGTAGACCGATCCGATTGCATCCTATTACGAGGTCTGATACTGGAGCTTTCCGAAACTTTTGCTTTATTAAATGAAACATCACTTTTTTAACTTACTGACGCTGGCAATACCAACGATGCCAGTTTGGTGAAAGCATAATTTGTACATTTTTGTAATTTTTTTAGTAGTTGGGGATTAAAATTTTTGTTGTTGAAATTCTAATAAATTTCATCGAAGTCACAATGCATGACGAATGAATGGATCTAAAACATGACTTGAGTTGAACATAAAAAACCCAGTTCAGTTTTTCAAGAAATCGACAAGAACTCCGGAAATCACAATGAAAACACACAACGTCAACAAAAATGGCGACGTGCTTGGATCACTAAACAGCCAAAGCCGAAAGGTAACGAGTTTCCAAGTTCAGTCAAGATCGGGCTCAAAAAGTCTCCCGCCGATAAATGAGCGTGTGTGAGTGATTAGGTGTTGATACAGTTTGTCGGTACCACCTATTTTTAGCACGTGTGGTTAGTTGGTACCCCCAAAAACCACACACACACAGAAAGGATCCCTATAATCGAACACCTACAGTATGGTCTCGTGGCGGCAGCTAAGACAAAATGGGCGTTGGTATGGCCGGGACGACCTCCCATCCATCTTGCTCACTAAATGTTTATGAGCGTAAAGGACTTCAAGCCGCAATTGAGCATTTGAAAAGTGGTTACCCAGAGCCGGAACGCACTTTTCGGACTCCTGCAGTTCAAAACCATTTACTAGAATATGCGTTGGGACCTGAACCGAATAGAATCAAACACCAAGGCTGTAACGGCAAAAAAACCTTTTTCAACTTTTCGGCCTTCGGCATGAGGTGCTTTACAGCGCGGCGAGCTGAGTACCTGGCCAAGTCTTACAAAAAGGGGCTCCGAAACCATAACTTGTGCTGTAATGTGTTCCTGAATAAGTTATGATTGCGGTGAAAGCGTCCTTATCTGCGTTAAATGTCCAAAATTCGCTCAGACGGACAAAATTTACTCTCAGTTGGAAAGATCTTTGCAGTTTTTTGCTTGTTGTTGTGCGCGCAAGATTTTTCAGCAAAAAATGTCCCAAACACAGAGTGTGTGTATTGAGATAGAGTGCTCTGATAGGAACGAAAATGCCAAAACATCAGCTAATCAAAGTTTTTCCGTCATGCTGATGAAACTGAAAAGTGTCAAAACAAGTCAAAACTTTTTTCAAGCGAGTGCGCTGGACTTCACAGACAAAACAAACAACATTATCAGACAAGGCAGAGATTTGGACACAGAGAAGAATTCAACGGTGTAAATGAGTTTCCCAGAAGTCACCATCATAAATTTCGCACGTATATTTTCCACCCAAACCACCAAAAGCCAATAGTGGGAATTAGGGACTGTCAAAATGATTGACAGATGCACAATGAGAGAAACCCAAAATGTCTGGCTGCTGTCACAATCCGAGGTGAAATTCAAAACTCGAGCATTGTCCATTGTTTGGAAGGTTGGTGGAAAGAAAAGAAGATTGAAATAATTGACAGATTTTGAGAGGGCTTCCAATACCAAACTTGTGAATCACCGCGTAAAAATAGAGCTTAGTTTCTGTTTCTACCTCGGAAGCCATAAACTGAGAACCGACATACAGCACAAACTTTTCCGAAAGTGCAATCAGAGAGCCCTGCTTTCCCCGCACTTGAGACACTTAGTTGGCATCAAAGTTGCTTCAGCTGTTTCTATTGATCGCGCCCATTTTCTAAAAGCAGCAGGTAACCCAATTATGCCGTGAAGGCACGCTGAACGCACCTATACAAACTGATATGTACATACAATGTGTATAGGGTATACGGACATGCCATCAAGGCCGGTCCCGCAGATACATAGGCTTGCAGCTCCGGTGTTGCAGGATGATTTGGGGATCACAGACTCGTAAACGCATATTTCTGTAGAATCGGCCAAGAAAGTAAGGAAAATGACACCTGAGAAGGGTTTGCATTTGTTTCGGGCAACACAACGAGTGAAAAGGAATGCAAGCGCAGCGCACGGGTGGTTTGGGTGAATAACCACAACTGACTTCACACCCTGGAATGCGGAAAGTCCACACTTTTTGTGATGTGCGTAGTTCTTGCGCCAAGGAGTTAGTTTAGGTTCTTCTTCATGCTGGAATTAAGACCGGAATAAAAAGAAAAGTTTTTCCAAATGCCAGCAAAAAAAGCGTGAATATCCGGGAAACATTCCATTCAGGGGAATTTAGTGGCAACTCGTGGGCCATAGCCCGGCAGCTAAGATGGATCTATGGTATCACCAACAACACTAAGCGCATACTGTACTTTGTGTCCTTTTACCGTGTTAGGTATGTTTGTCTTTCGGCAAGTTACAGGCATACTTCAAGTAGCCACCGCTGGTTTTTTGCAAAAGCTGCGTGGCTCCGCGGACGGGGCCACCCACTCTGCAGTCTGCAGCACCAAGAACCGCAGTTGTGATGAAAGTTCCTATGGTTCGATTTTTGAAAACGCGCGTGGTTTCGGTCCGCTAATAGATCCCTAACGATCCTAATGTTTCACACCCCAACTTTGTTGACTTACCTCTTCGGACGATAGCCGATGAATAATGAGCGAAATTTGTGCGGAAATATTTGGATTAAGCAAAGCGCCATAATTTACCAGCAAATCGGTACAGAAAAAACACCGCACTGGACGAGGGTACAAAAAACATGATCGAAAAACATCTAATGCGCATGCCAAGCTACGCCCACGCACCTAGTGGTGACTTTTTTGGGTTCTGGGAACCGGAACAAGAAAGATACATAATGCTGCAAAAAACTTTTTGAAAGGAAGCGCAAAAGTGTGAAACGTGATTGAATAGTTAGCGGTCGGGTATGGGCTTAAGCCAACGTTTTGACTGCCTCGTACCCGACTTAAACCAAGACCACAGGCTTGAATTACAGAGATAGTCAATCTTCGACAACTTAGAAGGACGCGATTTGTATCTGCGACGAGCCATAGCAACAGCCCCAAGACCTGGCGATAGCTTTTTGTTTCAAACGCGACACAACAAAACTTTTATGTTGTGAATTATCTCGCTTAAAACCACAGCATATACTTTTTCTAAACTCTTGTTTACGAGTTTAAGGTGGCCTGGGAAAGGTTGGGGATTTTAAGGAAAAACTGTCATCAGCATGTCTAGGTACCACAATAAAAAGAGGCCAATTTCTCTGTATACCACCAAGATTGACTGAGATCGGGTCATTTTTTGCGGTCCATAATGAACCGCGATAGTCGTTTGGCGGCACAAACAAAAGTTCGCTTAAGTGTCAATTCAGAACAGCACCAGAAATGCACAACTTTAAAGTGCTAACAACAACAACAGTACAGGATATACTGGGTACTGTTGTGGACCCGGAGGCCGGAGCCACTTTGTCTTGGCGCCTTTTTCGCTCAAGAAATGTGCAGATGTGTTGAAATAACGGGAATGAACTTCTTTTGTAACACTGTTTGCTTCCTGAAACCGAAAATTGACAACTTCACCGCATCATTTCACATTCCCCATTTCACCACAACGCAGCAATATTCTTCTACAGACAGCGTGCAATGACATTCATATCAGTCATTTGCCACAAAAAGACATTCGGCGGGAGGGCGGGAAGCGCAAAAATTTTAGCTCAGTTTTTCAGAAAAATTATAAAGGTTATGAACAACAGTGTGGTCCAGGAAAGGTTGATGTCGGGAAGAGCGAAAAATACAACAAAGGGCGAATTTTCAGTCAAAGATTGCATCTTTCGCTGTCGAAAACCGTTGAAAAGTTCTGTCAACACTTTGTGAAGGACCCGAAAAGATAAGACGGAGACATTTCTGTTACACAAGTGTCCCGAAATGGTATAAATGCCAAAACGGCACTTTTTGAAGCCATTTCAGGGTTTCAGGGACAGACCTAAGGTGTTTGTGGCAGTGAGAAATATATTGTTTTGCCTAACGGAATTGGCAACAATGACTTTTAGCTTACATATGTATGAACATGAGTGAAATTAGCACAGTAGCATAATGCAGATTTCTGTGTTAGAAAAGAAAATTTATGGAGAGTCATGCACTTTGTAGACCAGTCAATCCGTAGACCGGTTTCGTTTCCTGAAACAACGAAAACTGCTTCGAATCTGAAGTTTGTCTGGAACGAAAACAGCTATAGTCGCACTTTGGCAACTCTTTCTAACGAAACTTCGACGGCACGAAGCCCATAAACGCGGTAGCAAATATTATAACAAATCGGAATAATTCGCTGCTTTGCAAGCAACAAAACGACCGAAGCGGTTCCAGCAAAGGGAACACCCCGGTAAAAGTTCAAAAACGCAATTTTGCCGCGCGTCAATTTATGGTCGTGCTTAAAATCGGTCGCGCGCGAACACTTTTTGCGTCCGATATAAAAAGTGCAACCGTTCAGTTTGAGGAAGCTCACAATGACCCAAACTTCAAAAAGGATGAGAAGCTCGTTAAGTGTCACAGTGATAAATTATTGCCACCCTGGAGCCAAATAGGTCTTGGTTTGGAACCGGTTCCAGTTCACAGGCGGGTAGGAGGGAATGGGTCTGGAACTTTTTTCTTATTTTGACAATGAATGAGATCAGCTGACACCGCAGAGGCATATAAACATTGCGGTTTATGGAAACACGACATTACGCACTTTAGAGACCACCGGTATCGAATATTGCCCTTCGCAGCTGTTTGCACTTTGATGTTTAGAGTGGTAACTTCAAGAAGAAAGGAAAGGTCAAGCAGATCATTCGATTCGAAAGAATTTATTGTGCGAGAAAATCGCTCAAAAAAGTTATTCAGGTCTTGAGGTACATGAATTTGCCTTCACCAAGCCCGAAAGTCTCCAAAGCTGCAAAACATCACAATCTGAGAACAGCAATGTGCTTTCTGGTAGCCCCTGTCCCTGTTGGGTTGGACAGTTTTCTTATAATGACCAATTCCAAGATCTTCTTCATGTCACTACAAAGAGAGTAGACTGTAACTGGTTCCATCACTCCAACTCACCATCGGGCGCGGTCATTTCACTCGAGTCTGATGTTTCACGAATGTTACTGTGTGATCGACCAGGTTCATGTCTGCGTCGAGCCACAATCTGGTCAGCGATCTGTCCGTGAATCAGGGACGGCACCGAACCCCCATTCTGGTTCGGTACGAGACCGGGACCGCCGCCTTGATAATCAGGCCGCATGTTTTCGTATGTGGACGTCGACATGGTCACTTGACGATCTTGTGACTGGGCACGTGATTTGAGGATTGAGTTGGTGTTGTAGGCCGTGCGTTGTTGCGTCGGTGGAGTGGAGCGGTGCTCTGCAAAACAGAACACAAATTGCACCAACGTACAGGCATATGAATAAGTTGAAATACTATATATACGCATGGAGACCTAATGGACATCATTAATAGGGGCATTAATTAGACGGACCAAGAGCCTGGGTGCCCTATAAAAGTTGGAACTGTTAACAAATCTCAAAGCAAATTTAAAAGAATACTGTCATGTGACTTAAACAGATACTGTATACGATTCGCTTCGATTACCCAAGCGTCTATTTTCTCATTTTTATCCCAAAGTACTCCCCAACCTTTTCGTCTTGATCCGGGCGATTCTTTCCGTTTCCGAAACGATATATTTGCAGATTTCTTCCTCGGCTCAATGGGTGGTGTGCCTGACAATTCCGTTTCGCTACCCCCCGCCCTCGGCGGTAGTTTTCCATTTCCGATCCCATTTGCGACTCCACCATTTTGTGTTTGTTGATGATGGTGCATTGAATGATGATATTGGTCGGCGGCACAGACTGGAACCTGAAATCATCCGAACGAATCACGAATGATACTGGTCAAATGTAGGAGAAAATTGTGCATCGAATGAAAAAGAGAGTAAGACACAAACCACTTCAAGTTTGATCTTGTCGCTTTGTGGCTGTCCGCGCAGCAATTGTTTGCATTCGGGCAGGGTGGTGTACTCAAGGCTGATACCCTCGACAGCCAGTAGCTCGTCACCGACGTTTAATGCACCGCAGCTGGAATGTTGAAGTAGGAGTTTCTTTGTGAAACAACAGTGAAATTCAGGGCATGAATATAACCAGGATTTTCTCCCATACTATAACAGTGCAGCGGTCTACCCTCTTTATGATTGGGTGACCGGTGTTTTTGGTGACTCCGAAGAATGTTTGTTGGGAACCTAAGTCATTAAATGGATGGTTCCACAGCAGATAGGGTAAAAAACTGAACCCTATTTTCTCAACCTGCCACAAAAGTAGCTGGGCAGCGCTGGTTGGTCGCATTGCTTTTGCCAGATGTCACTTTTGTTCATACGATCTGGTTCCATAATAAATTTTTTGGTTGTTCGTGTGAGAATATTAGTGCATAAAGGTGTACGATTTTATGGTTTATTATTTTTATATTGCTGCGAATAAGCTGAAGGAATTCCTACAACAAAGATACTGTATGTATCATCTCATAAAATGTGCGAAATATTACAACTGTGAGAAGCTACCTATAAGAAGCACATATAACCAGTTTCGTCAAGGAATGCTGCAGAGACAAATTTAGCCAGAAACTGCCGTTCGCAGGACTGAAGGGAGTATCTCTAATCTGCTTCGATATGTGGATGGCACTTTCGATTTTTGAGGTCAGTCAGCCCCGGGTACCGGGCAGCACTTAGACATCAAGTCTCACGCACTCACTCAGATCGGGAACAAAGTGGGTATGCTTGAATCGAACAAATGTGCGTGTCAAATATAAATGTGGTGCGTTGGAAGCCGGAAAACGTGTGCGTTCTGGAATATGGGCGCATCCAACCGACTTTGGATTCGTACGGGTTCCTATCTTGGAACCTGAAGTGGAACAAAAATCGAAACTGGTGGATACATTTTGAGTGGTTGGCCCCATGCGCGCTCATGCGCAAGCAATGTTTTTGTGCCAAATGTTCTCAAATTACAGCTGTTACGCTAAATTGGTTCCGACTGAGCTGCTAAAAGTATTATTCTTGGAACGGGCAAGTATGCATGAAAACATGCTCCTTCCAATCTATCCGATACAGTTATTTGAGTTTGAGAAGGACGAAAATGGTTCCCCAGTAATTTGGGCTCTAAAATGCACTCCAGGGTGCCTTTTTGGGCAACAAGTTCCTCAAAGTTGGGCTGGTTTTCGACTGAAAGCAGGAACGGTCGCCGCAATTTGTAGCTTGTGATACTAAATGCTAAGTGCAATGCCATTTACATAAGTTTACATGAAAACATGACAAATCCACTTAACAGTGGCAACAGACATTAGCTGCAAATGGATGGGATTAGAAAGCAGCAAAAAGCAGAGAAATGGACTTAAATTCAGTGTGTGTCTGTGTGTGTTTGTCTGATTTGCATAAGTTTTCTTGGTCATGGTTTTACAGAAACCCCAAGGCAATTCGGAATAACCTATTGAATTTTTTCCCATTAGTTCGGTCCCAAATTGCTTCCGGGTGTTTGCTGCATCGCATACCATTTTTGCTGTTATGCTCTGGAGCACATAGTCAAACGTGTACTGATGGACCAAAAAAATACCGAAACTAAACACAAAAAACAAACTAAAAGCTAATCATATTGTATACCGACCGATCACCAATACTGGCCGGTCTGACGTGGTGCACATAAATCGAGCGTTGTTTCTGCGGATTGTGACACATTTTCAATTCCAGCCCCAAATCGACCCCAGGTGGTTTGTCGATTTCGAGCAGCAGCGCACCGGTAGCGTTCTTGACGGCATCTGAAGTGAAGGAATGTTGACAAAGCTGTGCGAAAAAGTACACAATGTGAGCTAAAACCACACAAAACGATGTGAAAATGTACACATTATTGTGACAAAAAACAGTCTGATTTTGAAAAATACCATGTAGTCTGTGAAAAAGTGAACACTATTATTGATCGTCACTAATGTGCGAAAAAGTGCGCACATCATTACCGAAAATCACGCAAAAACACACCGATGACTGAGACATCGTATTCAATGGTCAGGTTGACAGTGTCATTCGATCGATCCAATAACTCCTGTACGGCAGCCAGAGTAGCGCTGTACACATCAACGCCATCGACTGATAGGATACGGTCACCGACACGTAAACGGCCTTCTCTGCAACGACAACGAAACTGTAGCGGTAAAGCCAGAATCGAACATGATGTTCGAGGTGCTGTCTTGTCTCACATAATATTCGTCAACAGATTTTTTTGCATTCGAGATCTAGTAGTGCCACTTGTTTTGACCAGCGTAAAATTTCTTATCAGCTGTCTGGCAACACGTTTTACACAACAGCGTAAGTACAAATTGAACTCTCCTCACAAAGTGTCATGTGACTATGACCATGACCGGACAGATTAGAAACCGGATCGATTACCCGGCTTCGTATCGTTCTACATGCTTGAGGTTGAGAATTTGGTAAGGTCTTGATTCGGATTAAAACCATTCCCCGACAGAACAACAGTTGCCCAATCAACAAACCTATCCGCCGGGCCACCAGGTCGTATCGAAGTGACTGTGATGGGTCGTGTCTTGTTCGTGTCCGGTCCATACGCGCCTCCGCGCATTGTGAACCCAAAACTGTCACTCTCTTTCTCAAGTGAAATGTCGGTCACTTTGGATATGGCATTTAGCGGGCGTTCGAAATCTGCAGACGAAATGTTGAGTTTTTTGGAAATGTGTAGAATTTTTACAACTTTCTTCGCAGAGACTCACACGCGTCGTTCAAATTGTACTCAAAGTCCAGTCTAACGACGTCGCCCGCATTTCTGAGCAGCGTGTAGATGTCACCGTGTCTGAAAGACGATTTTAGTTCATAATATAAATTAATCAAAAGATCAATTATTCAATCGAACACCTACCTCAATTGATCAACTCGTATCCGATTCACAGCGATCAAACGATCACCCACAAGTATTCGATCAGATCGATGGGCGATCGAGCCGGCGCGAATACAAGACACGATCGGTGGATAGGGCTTGTCGGCACCACCTGTGCTTAGACTTGACTTACATAGGCTCAGGCTAGTACTAAAACTTTGTACTGTGTCTTTATAGTGGTAATAGAATAGCGACGGGCATGATAACAAGATTGACAATGGCGCCGCCGACATATCGAAGACCGTCAGCATTAAATCTCCGATGTTTTTAATTTATGAAGTGGGGGATTTCAGAGTAACAAGCATTCCGGCCCAGGCTGTGGGTTCATTAGGAAAGTTGTCGAATAACCGTCCCCAGCAGGCATTCAGCGATATCGGGGCATTATTCGGTACCACTAATTCAAACCCTTTCCAACTGTAAGGGACGCAGTCCGTCAAACCTACCAGCGATTCCAACTCCCAATGTTTCGCCAACATGTCTTTTCAACTCGACCGACACAATACCCAATGGCCCTTTGTGATACGCATGTGACGGTGACGGACCAACACCTGCACTGGCGCTGCGCCTGATTTTCATGTTGGCGTCATCTTCTGCTGCTGTGGCTGACACTTTCGATTGCTGCTTGCGAGCCTGGAAATCAGGTGAAAGTTTGGCTTAGTTAATTTGGCTTAGCATTGCCCAATTTATGATGAGTCCACCTTCGTACTGATGATGAATTGGAACAGTGTCCGTCGGTGAAAACTGGTCAAAACAGGCAACCAAAACTGTGCTATATTGCTGCACCAGCATATCACACTATTTTGTCTGGAAACAGTCAGTGTTGTTCACACCTGGGCGCTTAGGTCCTGGTCTGAGACCGAGTGTCCAGTAATCATCAGCTGACACCCAGCCAGTGATGCGGCTGTTGCAAAACTGAACGACAGATTTTCTTCCGAGACAAATTTCCTTTGTCTCTTAATCCCACTGAAACACCACTGTGCCATTTTTCTTTGTGAAATTTATGAACGTTTGGTTTCCACTGTTTGGTGGTGGCAATTTTGGTGTGAAATACAAGCCACTTGCGGTTGGACCAGCATTCTAAATCTTTTTAAACCACTCAACTCCACAGCTGCCAGGCACTTAGAAGTTTGCCACTTAAATCTCGCTTTCAAACCGCACGGTTTACCAGATACCAGATATCTTGAAGAAAGCTGCCTCACGAGTTCAGTTGACAATATTAATCAAATTAGAACTAACGATTTCTTCCAGAAGCCATTGGTTTTCTCAGAAATTTCTCAAAACACTTTCACAGCAAGCAAAGTGACTGATCTAGGTATGTAGTTTCTCAAGAAAACTTTCAAAAGATAAGATTCAAATTTCTACAAAGCACACCTGTTTCTTCGCCCTCGATTGGTGTCTGGCTGCCTTTGCCAATAGTTGCTGTTGTTTGACGTAACTGATGTGTTCTTGGGGGTAGCCACCGTGCGCACTGTAGAACGGATGGCACTCGTCTGCAAGAAAATGTGGGGATGGGCTTAATTGCTTCAAGTATTTTTCTTGGATTACAAAGACTTGCTAGAAATGCTAGCAAAAGATGTCAAATCTGCAGTTGAATTGAGCGTTCTTTCCACGAGACAAACGAAGAATGCCCAGTCCATTTGGCGAGAGCTTCTTTTTGTAAAAATTCCGAATTATTTTACACAAGTTCCCACCACGTGTAATCATGTGAAACATTACTGAAAACTGCTCGGAGTTCATTTAGCTACCATGGTTTTAAGGGGTGTGCTTATGTATACTGTATGTATGTACCATCTCAGATAAATTTGAGGGTCTTTCGCAAAGATGCGAGCAGACCATTTGGAAGATTGGTTCTCGTATGAGCAAACCTTTTAGTTCCATTACAAATGAGCTCTACTACTCCACTACTGAGGTAGGTAACAGCACACTTAACATGTTAAAACATGATACAAAGGCCGGCAGCATGATACTGGCTACGCGCACACGCACATTCAGGATGGAATTCAGGCACAATAGTGAAATTTAGATTCATACATAATGAGCTGAAATTTAGTCAGCGTCCAGTGCAGTGAGGGGATGGGAATGAAATGAAAGTGACGCTTAATTTAAAGCACCTATTCAAAGCACCCACACGGTTTCTTAATGCATTCGTAAGGTATTGATACCGATCTAAGTAAATGAAGTCCATCCTTGAACATTTGATGGGGTTGGGAATCACCATTGTGTTCAGAAAGTTATCGGACCGAAAAGTCATAACGGGAACCCAAGACCGCAATGATGGTATTTTATGGATTGTAGTAAGCATAGTCTTGCAACGAAGAGGACCTGTTTCATGTCATAAAACGGTTTGAAAGCTGAAATATACGACCGGAATTAACAGGCGTCCAAACGTTATCTGAATTCGAGACTTCAAGAGCAACATTTTTGTTGACGAAAGGCCAAAATGCTACATTTAGAGATAAGAGCCGACATTTTCACGCGACTGGAAAATACTGTATATAAAAAAAGATGGATTTCGAAGGGATATCTCTGTTGCAAAGACGAGCTGGGTGCACGCTCCTTCAAGGGGTACTCCACTTTGGACACGTGGGGTTTGATGTTACCCCTTCCGACCAGGACCCTAATATACCGCCTTATCTCCAGTTGTGCATTAAGGTACCTAGACAGATGGTTGCACTTATAGTCTAAAACATCACACCCTGTCCCTATATTCGGGCCAAGAAAAGCTGAAAAGCAAACAAAATTATGAATATTGCGGTCGCAAGGGGATTATTTGGAACATTTTTCGACCGTCAGGAGTGGCGTGTGCTTTAAAAAAGCGCCAATCAGTTTAAAAATTGAGCTCAAAACAACATATACATATTTCAAACTTAAAATCGATGATAAGGTATATCAGCGCGAAAAATGCTCTAAACACTGCAAAAGTTTTCCAAAATAAAGTATCCCAACAGTCAAGTAAGCAAAATGTTTACAGCTCGAAGGAAACATAAATAATGTTTTAGCACCGGAACCGTTGCAATAAACTGGAAGGTTATCGGGTTGTAAAATGTGTGCGGGTACCAGTGGCTAGCACCTACTGAATGTTCCAAACCTAAATTGTGGTCTGTGAAGCTTTTGCATAGCATTTATTGGAATGTAAGAAGGCTGATACATACATAATGTTCCCATGTACAATGTGGTTGCAAGATGAATTACCACGGGCGGTTAAAAGTTACAATATTTGTTACTCGCGCTTTCTAGAACCATACGATGAACGATACATCTTCTAGATAATCTTAATTTTGATGTATGAGTTTACAGGAAACTTTTTGCCACTCTACTTAAAGCTCCAATGTCTGGAAACAACGACAAAGCAAAAAATAAAAAAAGTGTTCTAAATGTTTTACCTACGTACAGTAAGTCTGGACATGTCATGTGTAACCTATCCCACCCAGACAGCTGATCCAAGCTTGCGTGCGCGCCCGCAGACAGCTTTTCAATTTTTGACATTTTGATAGAAAACATCTGAGCCTAATCCACTATCATGCGATCCTGAGCCTGAGATGAAAAAGCGCTTCAATATCGTTAGGAAAAAGGCCGTATTGAATTCTGACACCAAAGTGTGCCTTTTTGCATAAACCGTTTTTTGTACACATAAAAAATAATCCTGCCCTGTTTGTTGATATTGAACAAACAGCCCATACGACGCCGTCAGGCAAAAACCGCAATGAGAAAACATGGCTACATGAGGGAACTTGTGAACATTATGTGCGGATGAATAAAAATGTTCGACATAGACTCGCATAAAAGAGTTCACTCCCGTATATTTACAATTGTACAAAACGGCCAGAAAAAAGTTGCGCGTGATAAAACTGTTGTTGGTTTTCCGTTATCGACGCGAGTAAATTAACACACCGCATAAATAAATGTTAGTATAGTCCGACAACAGAACGAGAATAGGAGCAAAGGCCACCGAAAGCGGAAAACGCCCCAAAAAGAAAAAAAAATAGAAAAAAAAAAAAAAAAAAAAAATAAACAAAAAAAAAGAAAAAAAAAAAAAAAAAAAAAAAAAAAAAAAAAAAAAAAAACAAAAAAACACCCCCCCCTAATTCCATAATCGTTGTAATTTTCGTGTCGCAATAATATTATTGTCAAAACGTGCAAAAACCGCAAAAATAGCAAACATCGCGCATTCTAGATAAATGTGCGTATATTTCAGAGATTTATGCGCAGAAATAATCGAATATAATGTGATCGGGAACTGACGCGCGGAACTAATTTTTGACGAATGAGTAGTTTCCTCCCCCAGGCAACCGCATGGGTTAACGAACATGTTCATAAAAACGTGACGGTATAAATGGACACATAATGTGGATGTTTTGAATATTTGGGATCAGAACGCGCATACCAGGATCGGATAGAGTTCAGTCACACGAAAAAATATGAGAATTGTGAATGTGAAATTTATGAGACATGGCAGATGAACTGATGAACTGACAGCTATGGGCAGATAAATAAACATGGAAATGTTCCGGTAAAGCATGCGCTGTGAAATCAAAGCTCATTTGATTCATAAATTTACAAATTTGTGATGTCACATGTGCAAGACACAAAATGACCACAGAACGGCTATTATGGGATGTTTTCGTGTGGATATCTTTCGGTTGAATGAACTCACGCCCGGAACAGCACCTAAACCGGAGGATCCGGTTCCCATATACAAACTATTGCATCTCAAGAACTCGAACTCGAACAATGTTTCACAACCTATGGTGGGCAGTTTGATTTGCAGATATTCAGCGGATGTTGCTGGGTTGATGTGTTTGCCGTTGCTGTTTTGCATCGAAGCAGCCTTGGTCCTTCTCCACACACGACGAGCCGCTCCTCTCCCGGTCCTGGGCTCCCCATTGTGATCAGCATGACCTTCAGGTGTCTTGCGCAGCGTGTTGAGTAATGTTTCAAATTCGGGATTTCCGAAATCCCGCAAACTCAGTGCGGATTGGGCACGGGATTCGGCTTTGAGGGTGCTGGTTGAGTATTCGGATGGGCTGTACAGCGAGGGCTCGGGAGTCTTGGACTTCTTGTCGAATTTTAGCGACATTCTAAGGGATTTCGACGATTCGGTTTTAAATTGCTGCTATGATGGTGAAAAAAATCTTTGTTCGATCAGAAATTATCATCGGCGATAAATAAATGTAATCGCGGATAAATGGGCGGGTTTATAATATCGTTCAATAGATTAGGTAGGATCACTTGGTATCGGCGCGGTGGGGCGCGCGATTTTTTGCAAGATTACGACGATAATAATGTGCCCAACACAATTACACTTGACTTTAGGTGAACATATAAAGTTGATTATCGCAAGTGTTTTCCTGCACACACACAAAGTTGATGCGATTTGAAGTGTTGCACACACACGCACAGCAAAATAACATAACACCAAAAGTTTTCTTTACCACCTCCAAGAGTGTCCTGGCCCACTCCAAAACGTGCGCGCGTAGTGCATAAACGCGGAAAACTAGAATTTTTTTCGCGCAACGCCCGTGCTACATTGCACTGAGACAATACACGCGTGTACGAAACTGCAGTACAGAAACAAACTGCACACGTATAAATCTTGTGCACTTTTTTCATTCTTTTATGTTTCTTATTGCGGGTGCCGCACAGCTACTTTACCTGTCTGGCAACCTATGCACCGCCTGCAAACTGTAATAACTTTGAAAACACCATTAACCAGGCGGAGACTGTACAATTTGCGGCATGTTTCTGCTTAGTGGAGGTGGGCAAGTACTAAAAATGATAATGGGTTTGCTGTACAGCACATTACCTTGAAACGTTTGCTTTGATTTTCAACAATAAACAAACTAAACAAACACTGCGGGAAGCAGGAATTTTAGTGTTGCACCAGTTTTGGTACACGTGTCATAAATAATCGCCCTGAATAGCCACCCAATGTTTGTTCCAGGCGGAACATTTTGAGGTTACACCACAAAACAAGACCTTGCAGATCGGCGGTATTGTGGTGGTTTTTGGACCTGAAGCGTATCTAAACGGTTACTGCTGCAGCAATTTCTGTGCGTTGTTAAATTGTTTTGTTTCGCGCAACAGTGTATCACTGAACAAAGCGCGATCTCATTTGTAAAAGCACCATACCATGAAAATTCGCACAGTTGGTTCAAGTGAAAAATCTAAGAGCTTATACTAATGTATAGCAGCCAACTTTTAACTTTTCTACCTTCTGATTAAAAATTCATGAAATAAAAGGCCCCTGTGTTCGAAAATAAAAAATGCGCTGAATTATGATATTTAGTGAGCTGTTTTCGATTTCTAACTGAGCTGGCTGGGGCTATACTTATTTCATTTTGCATTAAGCTAAATTGGGTGGAAGTCGTTGTTTTTCTGGTGCAGGGCCAGGGGCTGTTGCCAAGTTCAGATATTGATCACAAACTTGGTCCGAATTCAAGCGGTTCACGAAGTTACAGACTTTCCGGTATGTCTGAGCTCTTCAGTATCTAGCTGTGGCAAAACCAATTTCGACGACTGTAGAAACTTCATAAAATGTCCGAATTTCCACATTCACTCGTATAAGACACGAATATCTTGCTGTCAGCCACTTTGCAAAATTGACATGTCTCTGTGACGGTTATTAGCCGTTTCGCGACAGGTGGTTGTGGCGGTAAAACTATAAGTTATCGGTGTGCCTGAGGTTTCTATATGTTGTGCCCCCGACTTCTGCTTCGAATCAGGCCGGGGGTCAGATGTGGTAATCTTTCTGCTTTTCGGTTGATAATCGCATTTTGTGTGTCTTTGTCTGTCACGGGACACGGGACTGTACAAACGGAACTCTGGGAGTAGAAACGGACTTGTTGTTAACTGGTGTGCAATTCTGCGCCCGCGATTTCGGTTAAAATCACAAGTGAGTTGAATACCGGTAGCAATGTGTATATCTCGCACTTACTCGTATGTGAGTGTTGTGGTGTCAGTTCAGATAACGCCATAAATTTATGAGCTGGAATAAGGCTGCGAGGAATCAAGTCCGAGTTCCGTGATTGTGTCGATGTGTCGAGCCGGAACTGATTCCGGCGCTTGGAACCGGAACTTCACAAGAGAAATGACCGTGTTTCAACCCACAACCCTCGATACAAGGCGATCTAAGTACTCAGCCACACATTTCCAGTGTAACATCTTGTTCCCGTCTAATTGGTCTTGGTTGTACCTGTTCGCACTGGTGAAGTGAGTGAAACAGCTGAGCAAAGTAAATTGTGGGGAAAATAATTTCGGTAGAAATTGAATAAATTTGTTATTGCAAATCATTTTGCAGTGAAAAAATAAGGAGAATAACAAGACTTAGTTTTGCGAATCGGTCGGAATTTAATGATGGACCTGTATAACACATGGAAACGTGAAGGAACCCCGTATTGTGCTGCAATAAACTGCAATTATGCCGAACCGGTTTTGAACCTAAATTTTTTTCGTGCTGATGCAAATAATGAATGTTTTTTGGCAAAAAAACCGTTCGCAATCCTAAAAACAGCATACCTTTTAATGATTGGGTAGGCCCTTCACGTCAAGAAGAATGCCCTGAACGCTACGTCATTTAGTGACTTCAGCTGTCACACACGAGTGCAAAATAGCGAAAATGCAAGTTTGCTTATGTATCTGTAAATTAAGGACAAATGGTAGTTCGTGATAAAAAAATATTAAAGAAATGCATGACAACGGCGTTTTAAAAGGTTTCATCATTTTCGTGGAGCAAGCTTGTAGTATAAATTATACCATTCCCCATTTCCAGATGAAATCAAATTTTAAACGAAGACTACAAGAACAAGAGCAAGCACACAGCAAGTGCAGAGCTAAATCCACAAGAATCAATCAGATCTGAACAAATACATAGATTAGATATGCAATGCAATATTTTGAGCAAACAGCAAATCTAGGTTCAGCTAAAAGTGTAAATAAGCTTCGGAATTTAGCAGCAAATATGTATGATGAGACGCAAGGGCTTCAGAGACAAATTGCCGCCTGCCTGGGTGTAAATGGTCAACAAGGTATTTCGGACGGCTTCAGAACAGGATTTAGTACATCGAAATGTAAGGATGTGCTGCGTTTAATAAGCTCCTATTATGATGATGACCAAGTGGACCAGTATTATGAGTGACCGTATCAATTTCAGTCAACCGGCGGCTGCTGTTTCATTATATTTCACGTGCGGTTTTCATATCATTTAGGCTCACGTGGTGCAAAGCCAGATGAATAGCTTGTTATTTAGAACACCAGGGCTTTTAAAATTGAGGCAAATAACGTTTTGGGATAGTGCCCTAAGTTGAGCCAGCCGTGTGATCTTCATGCAAAAATTGGAAATGTTTGTTTACCTGATTGGTCTGCGTGGGCTGGTGCGAAATCGTAATCCTCATTGCGGGACAGCTCGCAAAGTTTGCAAGAAAACTGTGTCATTTTCAGTCAATACAGCCTTAACGGTTGAATTTACGGAGTCATCAGAACAAAACGACACAATGATCTCGACGAGCTAAACATCAAGACACCAGAATGAACCGGTCAAGAATTCCCAAAGCGCCACTTCCACCAAACCGTTTGTCAAACTGTTGTTGCCCTCTTTGACTTGACCCCTAGTACAAACTCTATCATTCGCTGACCCCTGGAGCACAGCGTTCTCAAAATTTGACAAATTTCCTTCAATTATAATGTAGTGACTCATCATAAGCTCCCAAAGTCTGATGCGTTCAAATTTGCTCTTTCCCTGATTTCTATTTATCTTTCCCAACAATGCAGCTGCAATTATTATGGTGCAGCCAGGAACACCGGTTTTCTTCATACAGCCAATTTTACGCGTGATGTAAAAACACAGCCCCACCCCTAGAAATATCGGACGAAAAATAACCGCAAATTGCAGAAAAACACGTGCGTTCAGCGTTCTTGCGGCCTTCACTCAGACTAGAATAAACACGCGTTTTGTATTTCATTTTTGATTGCGCAAGCCCTTGGACCCCATGAGGGGTGCGCTCTGCACCTGGCGACCTCTGGGTTGTGCCATGGAGCCCTTGGACAAATAATAATCTAATATGCGGACACTGTCAGTGGGTCACACTCTATGTGGGTCTGGTGTGTGATTGTTTGGTTGGGGTCAAAGCTAATCGCAACAACATGAATTTGCATTTTGTAGTAGTTTTGCTCGTCATTTGTTTCATTTGGAACCTCAGACACAATAAATCCCACGGAAACCTCAAATTTTTGTTATGAAAAGAATGGCCTGAGGAGAAAGGCTTCTTGAAAAAGCACTGGCGGAACGAAATAGTCCGTGTGTGAAGATATTTTTGTGAAGCACATTTGCGACATTGCGAGCGTGTGAAGCATCTATTGTTAGACTTCAGCGGAGCGCCGGAGCGTAAATTCTTTATGGTTGAATGGAAAGCTCAAGAGCGTTTATCGATGGGCAATACGTTAATTATACAGATTTCCAAGAAAGGATGTTTTGTTTTCACAGCTGTGCAATGCTGTTGTGATCGAATGCTTTGTTTTGGGTCCCGCTTTGTAAGTGAATTTTCTGTTTCTGGAACCGTTGGGTTTCTTTCAACTGATATCGGCATCTTTCTTGAAAAAATTCAATCAATCCCTGACACAGAAACCGGAAAATATCTGTCAGCTTGGGCGCCAAACTGGCGGCCCCACGTTGAGCCACGGAAGCGGCGCATGGCGCGGTAGCGCTTCAAAGCGCAATATGGTTTGGGACCATTATTGCCATACTGGCAGGTGCTCATTAAAATCTGTGTGTGACATTTTACAACGGGCAATAAATCTCAACGTTTATGTTACGCTGGCACATAACGCTTCGGTTGCACTGGTTTACAGCCATCTGTAACGGCTATATTTTACGTTTTCTGGTTCAGTATTAAAATTGCGGTTTTTCGTTCAATATGCATGAAAATTTATGACATCAGGGCAAGATTGGTTAAAATTGGAACAGCTTAGGGTGTAAACCGGGCGATTTTAGTTATAGGATCCCACTCATGAGCATTGTTAGTATAATATCATGTACGGGGAACAACATTTGTAATCCGAATCTATAATCTGTCCAGAAAAATTCATGAATGAAATCACAGAGCCGCCATTCCATGACCAAACCACGAGCTAAATGCTGGTGAAGCTGCACGACAAAGCTCTAAAACACAACTCTCGTGGGAACTAAACAATCAGCCGGTGGAAAAATGCATGAAACAATTATAATGAAACGCTGCTTCTGTTTTCCCATGGTTAATTTCGGGTTCATGCATATTAGAGACGAGCTGCGCTACATAGTAACGAACTCCAACACGGTCCCTGGCCTTTTATCTCAATGCCTTGCATCTGTAGCATTGGCATGTGATGCGCCATTCTGCTTTGAAGAGAGCAGGACAGATTGCATTTACAGCTCTATTCTATTTGGACGTGGCTGGATAATAGCTGCTGAAAGCACGGAATTAAATTTGCAGATGTGCATATTGGGTCAGAAGAACGGTTGCAAATTGCACTGAATATGAAACATTACAAAGACATGATAGGATTGCGGGAGAGGCTACACCAGAGCAAAATTGTTGAACCTATATCAAATTTAAGCGAACATTTAGGCCAACCGATATGGATAGCCCAAAGCTAAGGAATTCCAAGATTTCTTGCAATTAGCAGAGATTCATCATTTGGATCGCTCAAGTGAAGAGTAGATGCAAATGTAGCCTAAAATGAGATAGGTAACGGCAATGGTCAGAACAAGTGGCCTCAAATTTTGTGTAAAATTCTGCCAAGAAAATCCTCTCATATGGGAACGTCAGCTGTCATGCTGAATTTCAGTCAAGTCGTCAGGATCAGGGCCACACGCGAATCAAACAAAGTCATACAATCATAAAAATAGAATACATAAAACTGATGATTTTATGAGCTTCAGTTGAGGTATGCCAATGATTCTTGGCATGTATCTCAAATACATGGTTGCTAAAAATAGCGAAATGACTCGATTTGTTAAGTTCCGGTTCCATCATAAGTATTGAGGAACAGGAACTACTACGATTTGAACACATGGGTGCAAGATACATACTATAAAACCGGATACAAGAGAAGACGAACATGTTAAAAATGTAGAAAAGGTATGAAATTGAGCGAGTCAAAAATCAATTGGAGTTGAAAACATACAGTGTGTGTACCTGTATGTGCACATGATTTTTTTTACAATGCGTCTGCGGCCAGTGACTTTCAAGGCCGTAAAGTGAAACATAATGCAGTAAGTACGTGTAGCTGTTGATGCAGGCTGGCGAGAGATTTGTGATTGTGATTAGATTAGAGGGGTCTTTGTTGCAAATCGCATGCGAAAAGTTGCGATTAATCTGCAAAAAACGCGTTTTGCAATGAAAATTATTAAAGCAAAAGAGACGAGGAATGAAAATATTCTCGGGAAATTGATCGTCTCACGCAATCGAAAACGATCAACTTGAGCATAAATCAAGTCGAAAAATGAAAATGTTGTGAAAACCACGATCAATCGTTTAAAAACGCTGTGTAAAATGAGCGGATAATGAAAAAATCAACGTTTTTCACACAGTATACATACATATACTGTATTACGTATCTACCTTGAACTTAGAGCCAATGACCTCGAAAATAAACGCCGAAATGTTCAACCTTGTGTACCACCGCTCTCAGGTGCGAAAATCGTTATGTAAATTTACATTAATCGCTTTCTAACCGATACTGACGTTTCAACGCCGCCTAGACACAGCACAAAATTATGATTTTTTAACATGTTTGCGATCACAGAGTCATCGTGTCAATTTTTGCACAAGAACCCAACCCGAAGAAACCCCCAATGGTGCACAGCATTGATTTCTGTACTGTAAGATCGCACAACAGTGTTTCTGCACTACTTTTGTCAAAAAATTACCAATGTCCCGGAAGTTTATCGGGTTGATAACCGAATTGTGTTCTGCAGATAACGAAGAACCGCCCACCGTTCCCCTACGACCTCACGTGCAATAAAACATAAACAGAACTTAAAACGTTTTTGGCGTAAAACGGAAACACGATCGTCAATTTTTCGCGATTAAATCAGCCAGTTGCTCAAGATCAAGTATGGCAATATGTCTTACCGTCGGCATCGCCTCCTGCTGTGTCGTACTCGGACACATCGGAATCGGACAACGCGTAGAACTTGGTGAATAGACTCCAGGTTGACATTTAAGTGACTATATTGCAATTAGCTTTAAGTGTTTTCGATTAATTCCAGGTTGAAGTCCAATGGTTAATTACTTGCCGTGCTCATCATCGTAGTCATTTCAACATCTAACGTCGGAATACTAAGAAAAGTAACAGGAACTTAAAACATATAAACTGTCGATCTTAATTCTAAACTGCATGTTAGATTTGACATAGGCAACGAGCGATCGGTTTTGTTGAGTAAGTGGTTGCAAAAAAGTTTAACGACTTCTTGCAGCAGCTTCGTGTTGAACAAACGGCACTTTAAAGCAGAAGTTGTTTTCGGCATTTAAAGAATGATGAATGCATCAGCTGTCAATGGGAGACGTTCCGCCAACCGGAAAATAATGATAACCCTCTCTGGTCCGGAATTAAAAAAGTCTGGCACAAGACGAAAGTGACATGTCAATATCGCATTGTCGCAAACGCTTTTTGGCGAACGTGGAGGCTCATTGGAACTGTCGCCTTTTAAGTCTAACATTCTCGATTAGCGTGTGAAACAACACTCGGGATCACCAGCCACCCGGTTGGAGTCAGCAAACAAGCTGAGAATAATGACGCAAGTTTGGACGCTGTCAACATTTTACACATTTTTGGAAAAGTTGTCGACGGATTTTCGAATAGTCTTTGGAAACAAACTTGTTTGAGTCTTTACTCTGAGCCTCCACTTCTAAGGCTAGATGAAACGCGTTCCAAGGCGGTTCCAGACCAGCAGACATGGATTGGAACTTAAACACGGCGGCTTAAATTTTTGAAGGCTCAAAAGTTTTTTCATTTCCCTCAACAACACAACAAATGAGCGTACATAAACACGCTTGTCGAAAACAGAAAACGTGTAGGGGATGATTAGTGATCCCTCGTATTCTCACACCTGTCGAGTCTTTTTGTTCAGTTCCAGTTTCGCTATTTTGGATGGGCGTCGTAAACTGCAAGCGGACACATATAGGAAGCCGCGTTTACTCCACAATCGGCTTGTCTGGGCATAAAGTTTTTAGCGAAATTTACAGCAAAATGTAAACATATACTTGGGCGGGTATCAGGGCAAAAAGCGAAGCTCCGAAATGCTGATAAATGTGGATATAAAACTTCAAAATGCCACTATTATTTCTTATCGTTAGCCTGGAATGAAGACGAGCATAAATTCAAGCACAGCGCTATAGTCCGGTATGTAGTCTCCAGAGCAGTTGAAGAGCTCGCAAATTTGAACCAGATTTCTTTTTTTTTAAAGTGCTGCCAGTAATCCACGGAACTTGTGGAATCCAAAGTGACACAAAAGTTGGGCAGTTATAAAATGCACACAATATCCTCGGAGATTTCTTGTTTATGCAGACGAGTAGTGGGCGAGCACATGTACTGTAATGCGTGCACAGTACGAGGGTCACATGAACGAAATCAGTCTGACTCTTTCAACGGCTTCAGCGGCTTCAGGTCAAGGCAAAGGGGGCCCTCAGGTCTTGCACACAGCATGGCCCAAATTTCTTGACTTTGAGCTGTACCGCGTGTTGCGCAGGTTCATTCCATGCTTATGTCACAATGTGATGTTTCATCATGAAACAGTGAGAACAGTATGTACACTTCAGGAAAATTATTATTTTGTGAGCGTACACAACAGCTTGGTACAGTGTGCTCCAGTGGCAGTGAAAAGTAGAACCGCGTGGACTTGGACGCATGTTGCGAACGTTACATACGGCCGAAGATGTCAAAAGCAGATGTGCGCTACACAAGTGTCAATGTGTGACAAAATTGTGGGGTTATGTATGTATGTATATACGCTGACAATACCTTCGGGAAAAACTTTTCAAACGCTTTGCTGATCCGTAAAGCGCAATGCGCGTAATGGCCACAGCGGTCACGTGACTGTCAGTCACTCCAACACACAGGTCGAACGTAGTGATTTGCGAATGCTACGAAACTCAGCTGGCTGCGCGCAAGCTACAAATACTGTATACGTGCGCTTTACGGATCAGGCACCGCGTTTGAAATGATTCTGCCAAAAGTATTGTCAGCGCATATACTAGTATGCGTGAACACAAGTTTGAGAACAATAAAATATTGTGAGAGTGTAACCAAAATTGAACTGCATAAAATTCCCACTGGGTCTTCCAGCAGTGGCGGAACTGTGACTAATGAATGGCACTTTTCGCGCCGGCCGGACACAAGTTGACATAACAGTGGCGAAAAAGTTGTTGTGGTAGTATAAGCAGTCTTAAAAGACACAAAACACCACTAAAACTGTTGTAACGACTCTTTCAAACTTGTCTGATTGATTATGGGTCTCCATAAGCCGCACCCGACCTCAAATGTTGAACCCCAAATGAAGAAAAGCCTGACTCAAATGGAAGAGCGGTGAACCGTTTTTGCGCAAAAAAGCACATCTTGATTTACAGATGCAAATGAAAAGTCAAACGAAGGGGTCCACTTACCCAAACTCGGATAATAAGGTCCATTTTCGCAGTGCTTTCGCGGCTTAACTTTGTCCTTTTGTCCACACGTGCAACACGGCATTTTATCGTAAGCTTTCTTTCCTGCTCAATGATTCCAATTTTCCTATGGTTATATTATTGGCATTACGACCACTTCCATCGAAGTCTCATAATCCTTTTGGCTTCCAGATGTATTTCGGCTCGATTGCCCAATGTCTGAAAATTGAATAATAAATTTTTAGCAAAATTCGTGCGAATTATTGAATATGGTTAATGGGGCGTAACCAGAGGTGATCCACAAAGAGGGGGACGGTTTGAAGAGTAGAGTACAATTGAGAACGTGAGAGTGACAATTTTCTGCAAAATTATGCAAAATCGGGGCAAAAATAATAAAATAAAAGCGCAGAATTCTTGTGGAAAATGTACAGCACATTGTGCAATAAAGTGAGGCAGGGAACAAAAACCGAAAACACGCTCATGTTTTCAAATACAACAAGAAAATTTGTGCTTATCATTCGAAAAACAGGAGTGGGCAGTTCTGCTGTGGTCCGAAGAGGCCGTCTTGAAATCCAGGAACATTTGTCAGACGTGTATTATACATATGAAAATTGCAGAAAGGTACCAGCTAAAATTTGAGGTTTCTAAGTGCTTTACAATAGTACTGGTGTCGGAACCAAAATAAATCCAGTTTGGAGAAACGTGCGTGGGAAATTTTCGTTGTTGTAGCTTCCAAAAAGTGACACATTCCGGTGAGACAACTGACTGTATCTGGCGGAGAGCCCTTTGTATTGCCCTATGTGTAGTTCTGCTGGGTTCATGTTGTACGTTTCGCAAAGAAGCTATCAGAACAGAACTTTTTAGCGCAACCAAATACTATCGGTACAAACGCTACACTATCAATAGCAGATCAGTTTACCTTCCGATTGGTGCTAAGCAAAAGCAGTGCGCGCCAAAACCAGACAAAGCCCAAACAAACAACAAACAAAAGTGGCTAAAGGTTGTGTTATAATGTGCCTGAGTGCACATGAGAGCGTATGATTCAAAACATGTTGTACACCTAAATCAACAGTTTTGTTGCACATGACTGGAATTTGGGCATTGTTCCGTGGAGCAACGCTTGTCAGTTGGAGGAGACCTACCGTAATCCGTATACATTCAAATTCAGAAAATAAGGAAAATTGAATGTTTTTTCATGAATTTCATAACCGGGTTTTAAGAAGTGACACTTTTAAATTAAAACCCGGAAGATCATCGCTGCGACAAAACACATTTCAAACAAAGGCGGTGAATGTGAATATTTGTTGAACATCAAAAGCTCACGCAAAATATGTTACAAAATATGCATAAAACCGTTAGTGTAACACCATGGAGAGGGAACAAGAGAAAGGACCGAAATTTGTGTTGTACATCATGTATATGTATGTATATACGTATAGTCCATCCATCAGCTCATGGCAGTTTTGTGTGGGAGGTTCAGGTTCCGTTGTGAAGAACTGTTCCTCCGCAAGACAATGTCAGAGAAAACGGCGCACAAAAATAACATAAAAACCGAGTTCTCTTTTATTTCTTTTTTCGTAAGCCAACCCGAACCGGAACAGCACTGGATCCTGCCAAGCTTTTCAGCTGAAAAAAAGTGTCATGAGCTGATGGATGGACTATACTGTTACTAGTATCATGTAACCACGAGCTTTCGTGAGTATTTTTGGCCCAGTATAGTCCGAGTACCATTGTCGCGACGAAAGTACTATTACTGAGAGTAATGGAATTTTTGGTCCTAAAATTGACCAGGAACCAGAAACCTGATGTTGCGTGCAAAAAATGTACAAGCCGGTCACAGCTGTACAAGAGCTAAACAGGGGTGTGGCCTTTCAGCTTACAGTGGCAGGAAAAGGCTATTTTAAGGGACAGCCTGTTTAGTCATTCATTGTGTTAAAAGATTTAAAAGAGAAAAAACATAGACAAATTTGAAATGGAAACTGCAAATAAAATATTCTGTAGGGGCACGAAGATTAAGATTGCTTGCTGTATGCTGTGTTTCCACTGCCACCACGACAAGCGGAAACCACTAAGCACCATTATGGGCCAAAAGGGGGCGGAGCCTGGACGGAAGTAGTCAGGCGCCAGACAGAGTGATTGGCTAGGTGCTCGGGTACAGCGGGTTTTGGCGGTTGATTTATTCTTTGCAACATCATTTTTGAATTTTCTTCCATCGCTTGGTGAGACTCTGGCCAATTGCGGTTCACGAACCAGCGCCTTGGCACCTGGCATTGAAAGCAGAAACCTCAAGATTACAGAGCAGGGGTTTCCTCGGGATTGGTAAAGGTAGGAACCAATCGGCAAGATTAATCGGCACCTTTTGTTGTGGTTCAATCAAACGAAATACAACAGAAGCGGAAGCAACGAACGTAAAAATTCACTGACAGCGATTTGTCACAATTTAAACCTCTTCGCGCTTTCAAAATACAGAGCTTTGGCTTGGTTTTTTCGAAAACCACTAGATAACATGTCTGGGTAAGTACAGGCCAGGCCAGATGGTTCAATACAAACGGACGTGAACAAAATACACCCAAACTAAGAATTGTGATACCCATGCCAACAACAGGGTACATACTTGGTTTCTCACGACGCACCATTTCCTAACCCAAAAACCCAAACCCACATAATTTCCGAAAGTGTGTCCGCATATTTTCGAGTTTTTCAAGGGAAATCATAATTTTCCGTACTCAAATTCGTAACAGATGGAATACGGCCGGCACGCGTATCGCAACGGTGCACAGAACGGGGCGACAAGGTGTCAGTTGCTTTGGTTACCGTAGCTATTGATTTAGAAGAGAAAGACCAAACGGGTAACTGTAGTTTCCGAATGGACACGTTTTTGTCTTGACTTCGGGGTATACTTTATTGTGTAAGTGCGCCGACAAGGCTAATAATCATAAAGTAACAAACGATACATATCAAAAAGGGAACAAGCACTTGCGGCTGAAAAACAGAACGTTACAAGACTAAAAAGCATGTTTTCTCGGATTTACGACTTTAAAGCTCAATTTTTATTCAGAATCAATATCTAATCCCAATCCAGTCACGGTAAAATCGAAAAAAATGTCAAAAATGTGCGCTAATAACAATGTCGTCCCGAATGAATTGTAGCAAAGTGTCACTAGGCGTTTGGAATGCGTGACAGATTTTTGTCGCACTTAATAAATAATTGATACACAAATACGCACAGGGTCCATAGGGCCCAAGTGAACATAATAAATAATAAAAATATAAAACGCAGAAATGGGTGTCCCTCGCGCCGGAGGTTACTCACCACGAAAACCATTTTATGGAAAAGGAATATATTGCACTCTGATCAATTCCTATTAATCAATCCTGAGAACAAGAATTGGAACTGGAACTTAATAAAACGACCAGGTACTTTTTGGAGCAAGAGCAAACCAATGCCAAACAAAGCACCGTTATTGCAGGACCAACAATATCTGCGAGTTTGACCTTTACTTTGCGACCCGAAATCACACCATGGACAGAGTCAATAAACAACGGAATCCCGTTCGAGAAAGATATGGGGTAATTTGCTGCCATGCTGATAAATACATAATACAGTGCGCCTGTGCATCAGACAGGATTAAATATGAGAAAAGAGGATGTTTACCTTAGATATGAGAAAATTCCTGAAAGTTCAAACTTTTAATGAAAATTGGTCCCAAGACAGTGAAAGCCAATGAAGTGTGGTCGCGGTACGGTCTAACATTGTGGGCGCGTACTTTTGTTAGATATGTATGTGGGTGCAGTTTCGGCCCATAACACCTGGTAGCAATGGCTCCCTGTGCGTTGCCCTTGCCAATGACAAAAGGGTCAACGGTGCACTGCCATCTTCGTCACCTTTCACCCGCATCTTATCATCTAATAATATCACGTTTTGTGGAAAGCATCTCCACAAAACACCAGTGGTTACGGTAGTAATCAAACGGACAGATTCTATGGGAGCGGATAAGCAATGGCGCAAGCGTTTTCACACCTTCTCAAGTGCAAATCACCCATAGGGAGAGTGAGGTATATCTTTAACATCAAGTGTCTATAAAAGTCCCCTTCCGACAAATAAAGGATGAAAGAAAACAACAAGAAGACAGATCTGTTGGCACAAGGCTATAGTTTACAGCAAGTTCACGATCCTAGATTGACAGCACCATCAGGTTGCAAATAAATGCGCATTTGCAAAAAGGCGCAGATGTGCTGTCTACCAAAGCAAGAAATAACAGAAACTGGGGGTTTAGATACCGTAAGCGCCGAAAAATTTAGCAAGCTTCCACAGAGCGCGCTATGATAACTTGTCACTAAAACGACATAAAAGCTATCCACCACACCGAAAAGTTTTAGCATCAACCACATAGACACTATGCTGAGTGGATGTTTGGCTGGAAACAAACATCCCCACGCAGTAGTTTGTGTGTGCAACCAATTGCGTCATAAAGAGAGAAATGTCAGAAAGGCCACTCTCTAAATGTGTCGTGTTTTCGGATCACAAACAACCAAACAGCACAAGCTGTCGGAAAAAGAATTTCGGACTTCGAATTTTCAGAGAACGAAGAAGTTCCAGGATTTAAGCTAGGGTTCCGAGATGAATCCAGGACGTTACTATAACTACTCTGGAACTTCGACGGCGAACATGAAGCCCGCAGCGATAGGGTGTGTTTTTTCAAATGAGTTTGACAGTAAATAATTGCTAACAACGGTTTTTTGACATTTTGACAAGAGGGGTCACATAGGATGGATTGGGAACACGGCCAAAGTCGAAAAACAGAATAAAACGGATGTGCTTTGGACAAATTTATGCAAACAAATTTATAATTGAAAAATTCCAGGGAAAGTAGTCACTGCTATCATTTTAATTTTTGAATGCGGTATAGCAAATCGGAATTATCTGGAGCGCGCCAAGCGCAATTTTATTTTCGGAAATTTCTTTGCGGCGTGAGGAAAGTCGCATAGTGTTGCATCAGGTCAAAGACGGATTAAAGCGAGGGAGAGTCACACAACAAAGCCGAAATCAAAACAAGGGACAGATTTACCGTGTCAAATGGAAATTCTGACGCAACCGTTGTGTTTATCTTTATTTCGACAAAAATTTCAAACTGCTCGGTTGCTGAGAATGACAACTTCGTAAATTGGATCTGGCACAGTTTTGGGGGCGCAGCGGTCACAAAAGCGGATCCTCAACTTTCAGCGAGTGCTTAGCCGCAAAAACCGCAAAACGGATTCAAATAAAGGCCGAAAGTCAAACCAAATATAATAGCTTTCCTTCCGGTAAAATGACCGAATCGTATAAAAACATAACGGACCATGAAAATTCCGTTCTTTTGACGTTTGCATCTTGCAAGCTAACAGCGGTTGGTGGGCGACTGATTGGCTAAGTGGTTATGGGGTTGACATTATTGTACAGCGAACTTTGGGATCGGTTTGGACCAGTCTTGTGTTTGCAAAAAACATTGACGTTATGCGTTATGGTAGATATACATGCATGAATATCCGTAGCTGGCGAACACCAACTCTTGTGGGTTACGTGACCATGATGGCTGATTGATTCGCACTGCCGATCACCTGGTACACCCCAGCAGGTTGGAGCGGGCAACGAAAAGCAAATTTACAAATCACATTGAGCACATGTACCGGAGCTTTCCGGTTACAACCACCCCCTGAACAGAGAGCCCCATGGGGCTCTATTCGGGATTTTTTTTCGTTCGGGTGCTCAGTTTATAGTCTAAATTTACCGATTTTTTTCAATTTAGTTTAAAAAAGAACAAAACTGCTATTTTGCTTGACAATTCGTAACTTTTGGTCAAAGTTATTGCCTTTCTTTCGCATAGAACCTTAATAGCGTCTATACGAAGTATCTACTCGGCACAAAAACGCGTTGCAACCCACGTATGAACCACATTCAAAAAATACAAGAATTTTACATGGGACTCTATTCGGAAGATGGTCCGAATAAAGCCCCATGGGGCTCTATTAGGGAATAAAAAGTAATTTTCAAAATCCGATTTCCCACCTACTACCGAATGGAGCCCCAGGGGTGTAACCGGAAAACTCCGGCACCTACACCATGAGTAACGTCGAATTTAGAGTAAGTTAAAAAATTCAGCTATCCACCGGACAGAATCGGACCCTGATTAGGGTGATATTTTCGAAACGGTGTAAAGGTCAGTTGGGTGTAAGGGTCGGTGGAAAGCTCGGTCGACAGCTCAGTGTGATAGACCCAGGGTTGGGCAAAAAACGTTTTTTTCCAAAAAATCGTTTTTTTTTAAAAAAACGTTTTTTTTTAAAAAAAAACGTTTTTTTTAAAACGCCCAGATGACCAAAATATGCCACCAAAAAAATTGGAAAACGCTCATGTTGGGAAGAAAACGTGGTTAAATGAAGTAATTCTATGTGCTCTGAGGCAAAATAAACGGGCTTCAACCCTTTTCTAGCGAGTTGTAAAGATCCCATATCAGACCCGCATCATGGGACCAACTTTGGCCGGAGTCATCATTGAAAGTCAAACTCCGTATATCGACGTATCTCGACAAAGTAAAAATTGGTCGAAAATTTTTTGAAAAAAATGGGACAAAAAATTGATTTTCCTTGAAAATCAGGGTACTTTCCCTGAAAAATCAGGGAAAATCAAGGAAATTCAGGATTTAAAAAAAAACGAAAAACGACCCAGGCGTTTTTTTAAAAAAAAACGTCGTTTTTTTAAGAAAAAACGCCGTCGTTTTTTTTGCCCAACCCTGGATAGACCTCGGTGTAAACTTGAAACATTCCACGTTAATAACAGGCAACCGAGCTTTCGACCGAACTTTACACCGACCTTTACGCCCAACTGACCGTTACACCGTTTCGAAAATTCCACCCTACGTGAAAGTGCTCAACGCCCAAGAGCGTTGAGGAAAGCTTGGCCCGTAATGGTGACTGTTTTTGCCTGAAACACACAGCTATAGTAAATCGCCCACGAAAATAAGATGTATCAGATAATCAAAGCTGTACCATACTCCTAGCAAACCATTATAACCGACAAGGTATACGTACATACAGCACATGCATTGAACAAACAAAGTGTGCATTCATTGTAACCAAGTTGGCTGATCCTATACGCTCTCATGGTTGCATCTACTGTACATACCAATATCATGTCAGCCATTATTGCCAGGACAAGTCAGCCAAGGCCAGGCGTTCACTCCAGTGTCAATGGTGGAGTTTTCGTAAGTTCGCTGCCTGAATGACAACTTTGACTGACAGAACTGATAGACATGACGATTATTATCTCATGCTGCACAGCTGTATCTCAATTTCGGCATAGCTCACTTGAAGATGAGCCACTTGAATGGAATTTGGCATCGACTTTTGTTGGCCAGGGAGATCGTAAGCCTTTGCAGACCACTTACTTACAACAACCACAGTTGCAGCAAAGAAGTTTGAGAAAATCATGTGCCGGCGAAGTACTTTGGTTGGCATCCACAATGCAAAGTCGGCCAAAAAGAAATGGATATTGCAACTAACCAAGCCACCAAAGGCAAACAAACTTTGTGCTTATATATAAATCACTTAGTCACCGCAAAGCACAGAAAACGAAATCTCTGTAAAATTTACCGCTCCCTATTTTTGTCAACTCTGCATGTATGTACATACATATATTGTACATGTATAGTCGTGAAGAAAAATTGAGCGATTTTCAGGCTTGAGTAAGCAGCATTTAAAAACGTCTACATTGGCTTCTACATGAAACATGACTCCGTTAGCGCCATATCCGAGACTTCCGGGATTGTTTTGTTTGTCGAAGCAAGTCCTTGGGAAAGCATCCGTGTTTCGGACCGAAAAATCCATTCTTCCCAGGACAAAACAAGACAGGAAAACCAACGACATTGACAAAATCTGCATTATTTGGTGCAAGAACATGATAAAAAGGGGAATGTCTGCATAATCGGGTGATAGATGTGCCAAAAGGTGACACAACGGGGATCCGAGTTGGCAAATGGGATTTCTCATATGAATTTCTGCTGAACTTGAGCAGAAAATGGCTTCGTGAACCCGGATTTTGGCACGATAAAGCGCCTTACCGGCAAGCGAAGCGAACGAAAACATGGTAACGACTGTCATTAAGCCGCAATTTGCGCGCCTACACGCAGCGAGAGGTGTTCTACCGCTGAAGTTGCGTGATTTCTAAGCATGGCGTTTTTGGAAACTACTGTACTATCTGTATTTTCAGTATTGGCAGCCACGGACTACTGTAGAACACCAGCGAGGTGACATGTTTACATTCAATTCAAGGTCAATTTTATTTTTTTTCTTCATATTGGATGTCGACTGCGGTGGATCGCAAAAAAAACCGCTGGGAAGATCCGTGTGTTGTGGTAGTGCTCTTGTGTATCTTCAGATGTTGTCAGTGAAGGATGCTTTGGAAGTTGTGGAACAACAAATGTCGAATCTGAACCGTACTGCAAGTAGTGTAAGATCTGGATAAGAACTTCGCAACAAACTTCACAACAACGTTTTCATCACAGAGGAGCGGCAAAGCTTATGCAGGCCACCTGTGCAGGAAGCGCGATACAAAGGTGAATTTTTATTATATCTGGGAATTTATGGCGTCCAATCAGAGGTGTTCACGCTCTGACAAGAAAGGGAAAAATTAACGAACGCATTAGCACGGGTTAAAGAAAGTTAACGACGATGGATTCTAACAGAAGTAGTATTTCTCGACAGACAACGAAAATGTCTACTTGGATCCCACCTGGGGATCGAACGGGATCGAAGTCTCGGGATCGGGATTCGGGATCGATAAAAAAGTGTCGAGATCGGGATCGATTTGGAGATCCTGATTTTTCATTTACGCCCTTTCATTCATTCAGTTTAACGCTGTGCCTTGCTTCTACACCGAATGAATGATTAATTTTCGTCCTAAAATTTTACGAAGTTCTGTGTTTTGCGGGGGTCAAAAAATTTCGGGATTTGTGTTAAAGATACTCGGGATTCTGAATTGGGTTCGGGATTTATTTTTGAACCCTCGGGATCAAAATTCGGGATCCGAGATCGGAAACCTCTCGGGATCCCGAATTCGCGATTGGGATCGGGATCACGTTCGATCCCTAAGCCCACCAGACGACACCATCTGTGTTTGGGCTAGTGGCCGTCGTGCTCGGCTACTTTGGGCAATTTTAGGCATGGATTCTGGTCTAAGCCCAAGCCCAACCCACAGCAAAGACAAATCGAAGCCTAAACTATCGTAAAATATTCGCTTACCGGCCCTAGCGCCGCATTTGACCCATGTGCTAACGGGGGAAAAGTACACAATGGTAATAGCCCTTACCGTACCCCGCATTTTGCCCAAGACCGGTGTGAACTCATCATGAAAACCAAGAAAGAACACGCCTCAAGCAAAACCGGAATGGGCTAAAAAACCGTGTGCACGACTCCACAGTCTACGCGCCCTATAATTTTGTGGGCTGGTTTTGTGTTGGCGTGGCACAGCATTTTCACGCTTCGGCGCGCTCATCGCAAATTCGAATCAGACCGACGCACAAACAAACAAGCAAAAAACAAC